>LUCH01003518.1:11171-26225 GCA_013368495.1 Paragonimus heterotremus
AATCGCAACAGGTCATGTGGTTGACCCCGTCAATTCGTTCATGGTCCTATTGCGTAACTGCCTTCCCAAACTGTTGGCAGTCTCGGAGGCATTGTTGATCAAGCGTCACGCACCGGCCCTTTGTTGGCAAAAGGTGCTGACGCAATCAATTTCGTTACCGTGGCAGTGAACCCGGATTATTCACATATGATGTTCGTTCATTTTATTTTTTCGTCGCCAAGCCCTTAACCTATATAACCGAACGTTTTGTGTAATCGACTGATGAGAATAAACGAAATGCTTGCATCTCGTAATGTATGTCTTCTTGCCGTCTTAATGGCATGATAATGATATTTAATTTTTACGGACACTGACAATTTTGATTTATCTTTTGGTCTTCTTCACTCTTTCCAGCCGAACCTGACCTTGTCTCACGAAAAGGAACCAAACGACAGTTCAGCTTTCTTAGATGTACTCATCACTAGGCCTGGGGATGGAACATTACACCGATCGGTCCATCGCGAAGCAACATGGGGCAGACAATATCTCCAGTTCACCAGCTTTGCTCCGATAGCATACAAACGGGGTTTGGTCACATCTCCAGTTCGTAGGTCAAGACATATTTGCACCCCTGATAAACTGCAGATAGAACAAGAAATGCTGAAGAACACGTTGGTGGTAAACGTTCATTGACATTCATAACAAGATGGACAAATGCAATGAGCCAGTGCAAACAGCTCGAAAGAAAGATATATTCTCATTTTTGCAATTCAAAGGTGATCATCTGGCAAATGACATGAAGCACAAATTGCAATGCGCCCTATCCCGTACGTACGCAGCTGTCCAATTACATCTGATTCATACAACTAGACGACCCGTTCTACACAATCGCGAACGCAGTTTGTCTGACCAATCTCTCTCCCACGTTATTTAGCAGTTCACTTGCAGTTGCGGTAACATTTACATAGGCAGAACAGACCGACAGCTATCTCAGCGAGTGGCAGAACACGTCCCGCACTAGTTAAAACAAATCATGACAACAATCCGAAACCGGTGAATCAGTTACTCGAAGCTCCGCTTTATCGATCGCCAGACACCTCATGATAACAGGTCACCCGATTGACCCACTCAGACCATTCAAAATATTGTTACATCAAAAGAACCTGAAGCTACCGGCCTTTAGCGAAGTCATGTTGATTAGAACTCACTAGCCGGCTATGTGCACAAAAGTGGTGGAAACAACCCGTAGGGTTGCAGTGGTGGTGGGCATATAATATGTGGTGTGACTGTATGAGTGTCCGTACCTTGTCTGTCTTTATCTGTGTGTCATATATAACCCGCATGTTTTACGTTTGCGACTGAAGGGAGTAACCGAACTGTTAACATATCGCATTGATGAGGTAATTGTGCGTGGTCGAAAGATTATTGTCGCCTGTTAACAAACAACTCTTGAATTTTGAGGTTTGTTTCATGACTGACTGTGGTAAAACCGTTGTGATTGTTTGAAAAATTTGAAACACTGAGTTCCCTTGATCCATTAATCAAAACAGAGAGAAGCTGTATATCGCGAGTTGTTAACACTTCGATTTAGTTTCATCAGCCACCAACGTAAAACCAGCAAATTCTATACAAACTGCGTATAGCAACAACAACTGAACAAACCAACCACATATTTCTGACCTTTCACGAGCTAATGATGCGATCAATTCCAAGGCAAGGAGATTGACTGCGTCCGTGCCTTCTGTGTACGCAAAACTGGCCGACGTTGTTGGTTTCGCATTAACTCGCTAATCGCTAACAGTTCCGGGTTGCGACTATGCAACAATATGATGAACAGTTTGACAGGGTCAACTGGGTGACCGGTTGCCGAGATGTGTTTGGCGATCGATGAGGCCATAACATACCAATTCAATTGCAGTTGCAATGACGTCTACATACCGAGTTATTCAACAAGCGACGGCGGTCGCTGGTTGATAACAAGGAAACCAAGGACATAGATAACATCGTCAATCTAAGTCTAATGTATTTGTTGTGTATTCGCCGACGATGTACTATGAATACTAATGGTCCGAGACGGTCAGCGCATTCGCAACTACATTCATCGTAATGTCCTTGTCACGACACTACCACGACCTATGGCACCTACGGTTAGTACCACGCGCAGCAGTTCACAGCCCTGCAGTTGTTGCTCATTGAACCGAAACACGTCCGGAGCGTATTCCCCTAGACTGTCCGAATCGGGGCTAAGTCCACGTATGACATAAAATTGATATTACAACGAAAAACTTGGATAACATCTTGGTATCACAGATCCTGACAACCAGAATTCCATCTACCTGCTCTCACTCGGCCGCGCTTCGAAACACGGTCGTCCCACACTGTAAAGATATGCCTCAGACAAGTAATCCGATTGAACTTCAGCAAGGTTTCAATCCGGTACGTGTCCGCTCGTCAAAGTACCTCAATGTTCGGAACCAGGTCCAACCAGCTTACATATTGCAAATGGAAACGTCTTAGATGATACAAGTCCGTTTGATAAAATATTCAAGTTTCACTGCCGTACAACAACGCCCCTGGGTATTGGACAGGTAATCTGGCATTCATATTTAGTCTCTTATTTTTCCAAACACGTCACTCAAGACGTCCGGAAACAGCGCTGGCGTTCGTCACACGAGCTCGAAACTCTCGATCTACGGACAGATTTTCCGACATATTGCTACCCGAGTAGAAAGCCTGAGCAGCCGTCATCAATGTCTTCATTGATGCTAATTACCGATGCAGGTACAGCACCTGTGCTCGGAAAAAGTCGAGAGAGGAAATGTGTTGAAGATCTAGTCAATTCACAGCGGAAGATCAAACGAGGGACCAATCGGAACGTCGCGTTCAATATACCGCATGAGGATTGGACAAAATGCCTAAATGTTACACTGCCTATTAATTGCCAGGTTCTTTGTACCGTATTGCACCAATCAGTTTACAGTTTGATTTTTCAGGTGTTAATGTGATGAGTCAATGAGAGCCAGTAAAATGCTTCTCTCTTGCAGTACATCTGTAAACGCGGTTTCCTATTTAATGAATAGAAAGGTGCTCACTGCAACCAGTCCGAGGTCTTATTATTACTTGCATACAGGATTTCAAGTCGAGTACGATTTCTAGGGCTATTCGAAAACTCTAATTCCGAGTACTACGCTCGGCCATGTTGATATCCAAAGAGAATTGGGATGCCACGATCCCCAAATCAGTGACCGTTTAATGGACTTCATCTTCTCTGCGTGAAGTTTGCGCACCATCATCTGTGAACAACAGCACGCATATCATTAAAGTACGTTGCCGACTTGGAACGCCGAAATATCGAATATTCAACAAGTGACCACCTGTGCAGTATGGAACTACCATATCGTCCTCAGAGATATAAACAACACCTACTAGCATTAAGGTCAAATACAAAATGAATGAGGTCGGAGCTAGGACACTATATTGCTTCAAGCTTGTGACAATGTGAAAATCATCAGAGGTCGACCCACACAACTGCACCTCCGCCTTCATATCCGACTTACATGGATATCCAACCTTAACGGACACCTTACACAGCGTCTCACACCGTATGCAGTCATGCATCTAGGTGAAGTCCACGAAGAGGGCGTACAGAGGCTGGTTGCGTTTGCGACACTTTTGGATCTGTTATGCTGAGAACACCCGTCGAGTATATTGCAACCGAAATTCACGTTGTTCCTCGAGAACACTGGACTCCAGCAATTCTTTACTGATACGGATTGAACACCACCCACAATTGATCGCAGCTGTCACATTCTCATAGACTTTCCAGTCGGCCCATTGCGAAAAGAAGCACTATATACGAGTTTCTCTCTCATTAGAGCCTAATGAGATCAATGGTGCAGTGGTAAACGCGGTTGTCTCATGAACAGCGTGTTCGTGGTTTAAGGCCCGGCAGTGGCAATTATATGAACTACTGGCGAGCTCGAATGAGAGTGGAACTCGAGTGTGATCAAGGCATCCTTGAACTCTTGAAGGACAACTTCCCAGTCCTAGATGAAGTGAACCATCTAGAGAAGAGCATGTTCCAAAACTTGCTCCCCATTTTTTGGAATTTGCCATGGCAACTCATTTTGTTCCGCGACCTATCAATTTTGAAACCTTACTGCAACCCTGCAAATTCGGGGTGACAGCAGGTGATGCCTTGGTATCCCGTTGTAGCGGACTATTCATGGTCTCCTCCTCAATGTTAGCAGGAAGGTAACGAAAAAAATTGGTTGCCACAGATTTTCGTGGTATCATCCACTTAGGTGCACGAATAGTCAGAGTCCCCATTTACCAATGTTTTAGCATACTGGACAGATGAACGAAATTTCACCTTCAGCAAAATGTAGGTATTTTGTTGTCAAGGATCAGAGTAGTCCAGAATCAGCTCGCCTTACTTCATCTACCAGCCGGCCTTAATTCCGCAAAGCCGCTAGATGAGGTGATGACGAAAATTATTTTGTCTTCGATATCCAGTACGGATGTTGAGGTGGCAGACGATGCAATCTTCTCTCTTATGAAGTGGTCGACATCTGCGTTGTTGTCGGAAGGTCCGGAGGTTTCCGATGCTGGATGAAGAACACCTCGATGGTTAAGGTCGTGGTCTGTTCCTTAAGTTGTGGCCTTATACTGTCAGGAGTAGTGGATACAGAATCAACCGTCAGACGAACGACAACTTCTCACTAAAACAACATCTTCGTCTTTGAGTTCCCCAATCGTTCAATATCAAGCTACTGTTGTTGTTCAAATGACCCACAGTAAACAGGCCTACGAACATGAATGATCCAGCCTGTTGTCTGTGCTACACTCAGCCCCACGCATCACTCGCGTAATACACAATTCGCGAAGGTCACGTTGTCGAACGATCACGTAGTCAAGCAAATGATGATGATGACCGCTTCACAGATGAGTCCATGTCGTGATATTGAACGCATCCAGCTGACGGGGTGATTGTGATAGTCAACTAGTAAGTAGTACACAAGCAGAACAGACAGTCGTCATTCACCTCGGCTGCACCAATACCGTGTGGTCCGACTAAACCCGGCCAGACCACCGAGTCACGCACAACTCGTGCGTTGAAGTCAAAGAACAAATACTCGGTTAATCATCGGAATCCAACTAACTGTGGTGGGCAGCTGATCATAGAACAAGTCCTTTACCTCATCTGTGCAAAATATAAACATTAGAGAAAGTGCCACACTCACCACGACCGAATCACTGGCGCATGATTTCAGATCTAATGCCGACCGGCTTGCTTACCACCAAAGAGTTCATGTGGTGAGCGTGTGGGGGAGCAGAAACAGTGCTACAGGGCACCGTCTGCTGAACAACCCAATCGATAGAAGGTATATGCAGCATCAGTTTCAGAGAGATTACCTTGGTCTTCAAGCCATGTCTCGTTCAGACCTGCGACATCGATGTCGTAGCGGCTCAGTTCCATGTCGATTGATGCAGTGCGCCGTTCTGGCCGTCTAACGTTGCATCGATCCGGCAACGTACGCATATTCCTTTTTCTGATGGACAACGTCTCGCGTCCAGGTGCACAATTCACAATGAAATATGAAACCTCCAATCGAGTCGCTGGCTCGACCATTTTACGCTTGAGACACAATGAAATGAGGTCTTATTAGGATCACATTGGGGAGCTTTTAGCCATATGTCTGATCCTAGTGGGAAGAGGATGTAGAATTGTCTTCAGGGGTCCTACTTGGAGCCAATCGTTTGAAGACCCAACTCACCTGGGCGTGGGGGTCTAAATGAGGCCGAGATGCAGTGAATGAGACATTGACAAGCCTGAACTATTATAGCTGCACGCAGCAGATGTACTGTAAGGTACATCAATCTTCTGTGAATTTGTGTGGGCCGTTTCACTCACAAGAATATTTCCCTGAGTGACTGCAGAAGGTAAACAACTGTACTGAACAATACTGGTTTCGTCTATATCTCATCCATGTGGTCAGATGTAAATAAGAATTTCACTGGTTGACCGTTGTTGCTATACACGAAATGCCTACACATTCGGAGATTTCACACCGGTATAACTTCTTTCTGAACCATTGAGTCATTGTAGTAATTTCACACTTGACAAGCAATGCTCATTAAAACACCGATTTACTTCGAATGCGTTGAAGCGTTCTCTTGTTACCCAACTATCAGTTTCACCCAACCACCTTGAATTCAAAATGCAATTGGTCAAATGGTACGATATAATTCCAAACATCTTGCTTCTGTGTTAATAAAATGGTGATATTGTCAGCTAACATCCAGATGATGCATTAACCGAAATGCCCCATGCAGAGTTGCAGACCGCTAACCACAGTTCAGTGGCATAACTGACAGAACACGTGTCAGCGAGCGCGCAACCGTTTGCCAACCTCCAAAATCAAGATAATCCATAAAACATCCACGATAGAGTTCAGATTTCGGTCGTGTGTCAACTACAACTAGTGCAAACAGAGCGGTTCATTAGCTACGTCGTTGGATGCAAACATAAAATAGAAAAGGATCAAGCGGAAAGTGCAGTCGATCACAGAATCCCTTCTCAGCGTTGTACTCAGCCACATTGTAACAGCGGACCCGCAAACACTTCCGACGGCTCTGCTAAATTTAGTCAAACGTGAACAATTTACTAACATAGCGAAAGCAGAGGACGGAAAATGAGCAGTAATTATTTAAGAAGTTACTAATTCAGCAACAAATTATCACCGGTTGCAGTTGTGCGTCTTCGTAAACGATGAAATACGTAAATACAATCAGTACCACAAAGTTGTCCTAAGAATGCGGAGTGACGCCTATTCATTCCGACATCATTGTCCAGTGCAATGTCGATCGGTTACTACGGCACCACTACCAATGTAAGCGATGACAAAAATGTTACAGCAAGCCTGAATTATTCACATTTCTGGGAGCACGAAGACAGATGGGTCTTGCAGGATCAGGGATACAAACAACGACGCGCGATTTGAGTTAGCAAGTAAATGCGAACGAAGCAAGTCAAATTGTTTGGGCGATGCAAGTACGCGGATTAAATACATATGAATTTGTCAACACACACAACACAGTTGAGGAAGGGTTGGTGGGAACAGGCCGACAGGTTTTAGTATTGTAATGCTTTGGGTCCTAACGTCGAGACGCAAACAAAGCACACATCGTCAAGGTTTGAGAGGTCACCGGGACTTGCGTAGTAAACATGGTTTGGACTACGAAGGTCAATGTAGGATTTGTGATAATCGTAAAAGATTACCAATGGCAGATACGGTGTCCACAATCTATCCAAATCCCTCACTCACGGATCTTCCATGACTACACCCCAGAGTACAAGCGTTTCATCTTGCTTAACATAACGCGCGTAGTATAAGCCCTTCTGAGCTTTCAACAAGTAAAACATGATCGATGAAGCAGACGAGGATAACTCAGTCAAACGCTGTGGCTGGTTGGCAGAAAATATTGGTCGAGGAGATTGGGCACATCACTGACAAATACCAGTCATCGTATAAATTAAACAACGAGAAAGCCGAGTTGATCGATCGCTCAACGAACGCGGTCAACATGTGATCACACAACTCCGACGGGTCTGCTTATCGTGATGCTACATACCACAAGCCTAAACTCGCTCGCGATCTGCCAGACGAACTTGCCTGTAAGATAATTGCCGTCAGAAACCATCAGCTTATCCCGAATATTCAATAGTAATAGACTGGTTCTTTCGTGTGTTGTTTGCAAATTCAAAATATGTTTACTGCTTAGTTCTAATAAGCTGCCAATTAAAAAACGCTACCGAAATATTAACATCGCACAACCTGTGTTGGCATAATATCCGACATCTGTGGTCAGTTGTTCCAAAGTGAAAATGAAGTATGGACAGGTGCATGCGTATTGGTGCACAATCTCAAATCAGTTAGGACTGAGCTGATTACATGCAGTGGGTATGAATTTCTAACAGACAGATTAGTGATAAAACAGTTTTTCTGTTGGATTTCAGTCGTACGCATGCAATCAGTAGAACTAAAATCGCAAACCAGTAAGTTCCACTTTCTACTTGCATTGCATGACTAATCTCACAATCGCTAGAGATGAAGTCGATCATCTCCCCTCCCCCAAAAAATGACATTTCCAACTGCGATATCGAAACAGGTCTGCAAACGCCATCGATATATATTGTCTTGCTGAAACACAGCTTTCAAGATTCTGGCTTGGTGTTACAACGTCGATCTCAGTCAGCTCCTTCGCCTTACGCGTATAATGTGCGCTTATCTGGAGACTCTGAGTCTCAAACCACTGGTCAAACTGGTGATGGAATTGTCCCAAGCGCATACCCAGAGAAGGTACTGCTGGACCGGATACTCGTCAACAGTCGTTTTTGTGCTTTCAGATTCGAAGGTGCGGTTAAAACGTTGAGAAACGCCTAGACAAACGCTCTTTGTTTTCCGTTGCGACATATACCTCCACAAACAGTAGTCCAGATGCACCCAACGGTGACTTTTCCCACTAGCTCACTAACCGCATGCACAGAATTGAACTCTCCAATAGGCAAGCTAGGGCACTGAAGAGCGTGAATTAGGTGGCGCACACCGCTACGATATTCGTCGAATAGACAACAATGAACGTTTGCTGCATCTTTGTACTGATAGCAGTCTGCTTTTGGGCAAGTACTGAGTTTCGACGTTCTAGGAGTTAGTATGCCACCTGGCGACCTTCATCGCCAAGTCAATCATGTACATAGACTGGCCACGTGACCGTGGGCGGTGTGGATGTTCCCAATACTGCATATCTATCCGGAACACCTGCAGGGGTTCCGATCATGCAGTGCTAAGTGCCAAGGCTGCTTTGCACTTTGGTTCAAAACGACTTCTTCCTCACCCGTAAATTGCTATGCCTAAGGTACCGGAGACACATTCGTTTTACGAATATCAGTGCGAGCTTTCCTCTAGTATAAGTCTTTGCACACCAGATAACACTGAAGCACACTTGGCACATACACGGTATGCGATGCATACGTGTGGTAGTAATTCGTGTGATATTGCTCCTCGTTCGGCTGTCAACCCCTAGGTCTCTATGCGATCATTGGATCATCTCGACACTCGTCCGAATATTCCACTTAGGGACGAGTATAACTCGGCCTGCAAAGATACTCGCGTGGAACTCCGGAAGCAACTACGAGAGGACCGTGAGGCCTGGTTGGCATAACGCGCTATCGAAACAGAATAAACATCTGTTGTCGGTAGCTCTCCAAAGCTTTTCCGTTTCATCCGGGGAACCGGTAGCAAAAAGCCAGGTCTGAGGAAGATCATCTTCGAAGTCATAACCTATAACGACGCTTAGAACGCTGGGCTAAACAGTTCCAACAACAGTTCGGCTGGCCACTCGCGTCATTGACTATGCCTTTGGGTTTTGAATGTGCTTATTGATGTGTTGACGTTTCTCCACCTGCTGAAACAGAAGTCTCGGTTGAGATTAAGTTCTTAGAACGTAACAAGGCACTCGATCAAAACGAAATTGTTCTAAATGACTGGAATTTGGTTAACGTCGTCCATACTTTCAAAGCAGTTCACGTCCCGGACACAATTGCAGTATTCACATTTTCACACCACGCCAGATCCTTGGATTCTGCCTTTCCCGCAGAAGACAAATAGCTTTTGTCTTGTTCAATATCAGGGGAGCCTACGACTCGGTTGACAGAGCTGCACTCTGAGACTTTCTATCGAGGAATGGTGTATCCAAAAAGTAAATGAACATCCTGAGAACAATTTACTGTCAGACTTTGGGCAGAATTAGGGCTTGTGACAACGTATCTCTGGCTTTAAGCAATTTGAGTGGGATGCGAGAAAGTTGCCCAGTTTCCCTCTTCCTAAACAGCTTTACGGTGGACGAGATCCTAGAGCGTGCCATGAAAGACTGTGAATATGATGATGTGGAATTTTCTCTCAGACACTTGATTTCGAGATACAGAGTAGGCCACGATATGGTCCCTATCTGCGAGGGCTCACAAGAGTCCCAGAACATCTTGGACAGGTTAGACGTCTGAGTTCGTCCGTATCTTGAGACCTTCACATCTGCTAGGCGTGAGGTGTCGTCCTCCTGTCATCTTCTCCAGTGGTGAGTTGTTGGAGGTGCCTGAGAAGTTACTGCACATTCGCTGCTACATCATCGTTGGTGGAATACTGGATGAGGTCAAAACTGTTGTGGATAAAACTCGCATGGCGTTTGCCAATTTACGACAGGTATGACACCACCACGCTCCCAGTTTTTTGGTGAAGTATGTGCCATACATTCTTTGCGGCTGCAAAATCTGGATCATTCGCACGGAGCATTTCTATGAAGTATCCGTTTTCGATCACGAGTCTCTGAAGCATTTATGGCGTCTAATAGGGACGCTGTATCAGCAGTGAAGACCCCTGAGGATACTGACATAATAATAATAATAATAATAATAATAATAATAATAATAATAATAATAATAATAATAATAATAATAATAATAACGGTATATTTCTCAACGTATCTTTGAGAAACACGCTCAGATGAGCTTGATCAGTACACACATTTTAACGTGAAACCCAAAACGTACACATAATTGTTGATTGTACAATACACCAATAATGGGAATAAATTCACAAAACGGACACAATAATACAAGAAAATTCTGGTTTATGAAGAAGCATTCGGCCCACTTGCTTCCAGAACGATAGTTCTCAAAATGTTCAATGTTCGATAAAAAAATGCTGAGTAGTTACATCAAGGTTAACGTTGGCTTTATGTTCAAGGTCATGCCAGAAAGAAGATTTTTCAGGATGGACAAAATGAACAGTCGAAGAATTTCGCCATCATTCGACGTAGACGGTTCCGGAAAAATGTGTAGAAACTTTTGTGATGATGAAGAATGATCGTTTCAAAGGTTTCTTTGGAGTGGCCACATTTGAGGACTGCCGACCCATGACTTACCTCGACGTACTTTGTTCGTTATTGATGGATTATGATGGAAACAACGGCTTGGTTGCCAGTGCGTTACTTGATATCGGGGTTTGAAGTCATTCAATCTGAAGCTTGTTCCAGTAGAGTGCTCCCGGCTTCGTGCCGGGAATCCGAAGGACAATAAGGACACTCGGTTGAGTACGCCGTCTAATATGGTGAACAATAGAAAACAATGACGCTCGTGTTGCGTCCACATGTGCATCGATAAAAGTTTCCCTTATCCTCCACATTCTTTCCCCATTACCTTATACGTTACCTTTTGTTCTCCTAACATTATGGCACGTCTGTCATTCAATGTTGCCTTTGCGTGTTATGTATACATATGTATATAGATATACACAGCAGTCAGACGCTTTGCCTATCCATTTTGATGCATGCAACTAACAGAGCGACCCGATACGAGACGACTGACGCAGTAGAGAATTATCAGTATTGCAAATATTCATTGTTGGATGTGGGCTGACTATCCCGATGTTCAGATCTAGAAAACAGAACAATGAGTGTTTTCAGTCAAAGCCACTGCTCTGAACACCTGTGCAGCAAGAATCAAGAGACTGTGATTCCTCGGACCCCCTGCCCATTGGCTTGTCTGGCCAGATTGATCTTAGCGGTGCGATCATCACACCGTCTGATAGGTCAATGAAACGCTTGAGCTGTTACACCGCGCGAAAGTCCCATCTTGTCTTATTCTAATAGACGTTATTATAATATGATGTTTGCTGGATTTTGCCAAACAGCGAAACGAGTACGTTAATAATGAACCTAAATGGAAACGTAAGTGGGATTACTTGGTAGGAGAGCGGCTGGCAACAGTCAACTACTTGGAAGATAAAGCGCTCCTTACTCTAAACTTGTGCTGGTATGTTCTGAATAGGCATGACCACAACAGACGTCTAAGCTAACCGTTGACGTGCGGGTAAGTTACCATTGGCCTAATCGTAATGGAGCCATTTCCGGTTGTTGTCCTATGCCAGTCAGTCGTTGTGGCGTTGCGTCATTAGTTGCAATGATTTCCAACTAGTCAATCACAAGGACTGAGAAACAAAGGACATTCATCATACAGTGCTCCACCAAGTCACGCACCGTTGCGTGTCAACAGCCTGACCTCATGCAAGACATTGGTTTTCGTTGGAGGGGAGCATTTACAAACGTAGGAAAACTAAAGGCACTTGATTACATAGTAAATAACGAGTACTTGAGCTACTGTTGTAGGTGCTCGGCCGAGTATTCTCAGTGTTGTTTCAAGATGCACTCAAGATCGCCACTTGTCTAGGGCATTGTTTGGCTCCCAGTGAGCTTCTCACTACTTGAAATCTAAAGCAAACTCTTGATTACAGCGTTCTATCCACCAAGACATACGATCCCATGAGAGATGTTTTTCAAGCTGCACACATATGTGACATCATACAATCTAGTACAAGAACAAACTCAGTAAAGAATACTTAAACTCAACAAACACAATCGTACGGATAAATGGTACAGCCAGCTCACAGCAAGTTCACGTTTGGGCTGGATCTCATGTGACTGGTTCTCGGACAGTTGAGTGTGCAACGAATGGACGCGGATGCAGTTATCCCTGTTTTCATGTCGCAACCAAATCAATTCATCGTTCACTTCTGGATCTGGATGTGGCTGTATGGCATCGTTTGATGAGATACAACTCTAGAAAATGAAATACAAGACATGATCACAGGGAGGTACCGTCTAGTATTCAGGTTTCTGGGTACACTGTCCAAGTATCAGGAAATGCTCACGACAAACACGTATGAACAATAAATGCCCTAACATATAACAAAGCCTACTTCTTAAACGTGAAACCATACATAAGGATGATAAATAAAATGAGGAATGCTACGTTGTGTGATTTATGTCATGAGAGATTTCACTGCATTTTATAAGTGCAAACTGCTTTATTTACTCAAATCTGAATCGCAAAAATAATTACAGTGAAAGGTCAGACGTGAGATTGTGTAAAGCCCCTACAGCTGTCCGAGCAATCAAAGTGTCATAGACAGTTTCTTTTCCACGTACAGAATGCGTCTGTTCTTTCTGACGGCAACCACCTCGGCATACCAATGAAGGCGAGCACGTGTGATCGTCCAAATGACCTTGAGCGAATCGGCTGTGTCAGCTGACGATGTGTCTGTAAGTGTCTGGCGATGGCTAGAGCTGGCTGGATGTAAGTTCGTATGGTGTTGGCGGTGAATGGCATAGCATTGGTCGGTTGCGTAATGTAGCGTTTGGCCCAGGTCGGCGAGTTTTAATTAATTCTAGTCCATAGATGGCGTTCGGCCTCGTCAATCTGAGTCACTCCATACAGCATTGTGGTGGACAGATGGAAAGTTATTTGACACCTGTCGCTTGCCTGGAAGTGTTGTAATGCGAAAGTTTCTCTAAAACACTGATTAATCAGCGTTAAACACTGGTTTACTAGTTGTCCAAAAGTGGTTCATTACTAGTGAGTGGAAATATGTTGTAGATCGTTCGTCCATGCAACTGGGAAAAACACAAATCGCTTTCTTATCACATGGAACCAAGATTTTGTTTACTTCCAGGAAGATTGATTCTACTGAAACAGGATCAGATCAGGTACTCATCTCGATGGCTTTCTGAGCTAATCGGGAGTTCAGAAGAAAACAGAGAATAACTGAGGAATGAATTCACAGACTTTGAACACCAACACTTAGTGACGTTGAATAAGTAAAGGACAATACTAAGCATGCAGCACATAGAGACTGGAATTTAGAATCAATCTTGTCTTTATCGGCTGTCTAGCCAGACAACAGTTTCAAAGCCGCCCTGTATGCATCTATGTAATGTACGGAAGGATTAACCCATGGAAGTACAATAATCATGTCCGTAAAGAGAAGCAACTAAGAGAGAACCTACAAACACATTTGGAACGAGTATTCGCCAATGATGCTATGTTTCGTTCTTTGAGAACCACTGGAAGCGTGACACCCCAGCTTTGTGAATCTTCACAAACACAACTCCAATATTTCTGAAGACTGAAATTATCACTGATTACTCCGATGACCCTTGGGCTTGTCAAACGGCTGACGAAAGCACTGAAACAATTTTGTGAATTTCTTGCCAAATGTAGCAAATGTAGCGACAAACGCATGATCCACAAGGAACAGCACGACAACTCACCATCATTTCACAATACTTACAGTGGCGTATGGTATGATGGAACAGCCCAACGGTCATATGAAGAATCACTAATAGACGACTTCTTTGATATGCCGAGGTGGTTGCTACGAGCAGAAACAGGCCCATTCTGCGCATTCGAATGCAATGGCAGTGGTAGTGGTTTTGCACAGGTAGACGGTTGACGGTTCATTGACTTCGGAATTGACTTGATAAATTCAACAGTCTGCAGTAAGCACATACAGAATGCAGTGAAATCTGTTATGAACTAGGTCGTGTTACATATCATTTCTAATTACACTTCTTGCTGTAGACTCTCCTAAGCTATATGCTGGTTTGTACTCGATATCGGAGTGCGCTTGACAGTATTTGGATTCTCCTCCCGAAAATCTCGGTCCCGGATAGTATCGCAACTGTGCGCGTATTCGCTCTCAAACAAACCAAAAAACGTGTATAGAAAAAGAACAGCTATGTTCCACCACAAAACTTGTTTGACCAAGGCGAAAAATACACAGTACTAATGTGATGAGCAATGGCCAAAAAGAAGGAAAGTTGCCGGAAAAAATAGATAAGGTCACTAATAGGCATATAGGAATAAAAGTCGGACGGGTAGAAGTTAGCCAAGGTCACCTCTCGGCCGCTCTTAGCGGGTTCACCAACTAGGACAAAATCATTGTTTATCAGGTGACCATGACTTGGGTTGACCTCTTCACCTGTACCCTGTTTACTCACTTTGCCTACCGATTATGATAACCCGCAGTTGTATAACTTCTGTTATGGATACTAATTAGAATGAAATAACCTGACATGTAAATCGTGCGGAAGGGTTAGTAACCAGATTGGAATTGCCAAAAATGCATGAAGTTCCTCAGACCTGCAGCTGATGAGGTTAGTGTGGTGAAAATCTACTCGATT
>LUCH01003519.1:1963-63595 GCA_013368495.1 Paragonimus heterotremus
TCAAACCGTATTAGAACGTTTGGCAAGGAAAAGGCGCGTTACATCAGATACCGATCAGTAGGTGCCGTTATGTCGGTTAGATGGAATGGGTGTGCCATATGACGTAGTTATCACATGAGCCGAATGACGCATTCATTCGAGCGTTGGTTTATCTGTCGGCGCAAACCGACCATGGTCGATACGAGCACTGGTTGTGGGCAAGAACTGGGGTTTTCGGTATCACGGCGAATTGCTGTCCGTGCCTTCTTCCTTTTTGGGTCTAGACTTCTCCTGTATTAATACATCATTTCTGCAAACAACTGTACGAGAACAGAACAGGTGAGGTTTATGCACACATATTAACAAATGCGTATTATGTCTTTGAAAATGCTTATGATATTGTTTGTTGATGTCCTTATGAACAAATCTCTTGCACATTGGATGCTTTTGGTTAAACAACATGGTGCCTGAAGAACGTGATATGGCTTTCGTATATTTATGGTCTGATATGAAAATGTGTCCCACCCTCGTTCACGCCTTTGTGCCGTACTTCACTACAGCAAGTTGAGGATGTGTAGAAATCGACGAACGTATAAGAATTCAACAAAACTAACATCGAAGAGGACCGTAAATCTTTGAAAATGGCGATGCGTGCTAGTAGTGGAACCCAGGGATCAGTTTAACCGTGGCATCCTTTGAACAGTGCCGAAGAAGAGTGGGGGTTTTCCTCGTGTTATTTCCTCCGTGGACGACGTTTACAATGACACGTGTATCAACATTTCATCGGCTGTATGTGACTCAGGGAATGGTAGAGCAGTGTTCGACGTACTAAAGGTTTGACAGAATGGGCAACAGAATATTAAATTCACTTGGTAGCAGTTACAGCATTGTTGCGAGTGACCAATCCTTAGGCGAGGTCTATGCCAGCTTGAGCTCGTTCATTAATTAGTACACGTCTTGGTTGCTCTTCAGAATTGATACCTGGTGAGAAGTGCGCTCATTTTGGTTTGTAAATTTTCTTGTCGTACTTGCCATGTGAAGCAACAATGACAAATTCTCATGAAGTAGTCATCCATCTACACATCAGTGGTGTCTGATCTGTCAAGTTGTCAGAGCTGCAGTTACGGTCTTTACCTTGTTGAATAGCTACGCCCATGGTTGCCGACTTTTGCGATTTCAGCAAACCCTGGAATGAGCGCGAATATCTCTGTTTTCGAAACTGAACTGTCTGTTCTGACACCACATGATGTTACTATCGGTAACCGGAGTCATAAAAGGAAGGTGAGCATCAAAAACATTACTAGCGATTCATCAGTGAAGAGAGAAAAGGGAAACCAGAGCGCACTGAATAGGCCAGCTGTGTCAGCCGTATTCGGAAAGGTGTTTACATTGACCACAGTGGTGACTGTTCCTAGACGGGCTGTTTCAACCGCATGGACCCATTATCCCGGCGTGCCACGGAGTACATGCAGTCACCTATCAAATCCACACCATTGAACGTGACACATAATGTTTCTTACGAGTGCATGTACTCCGTTTTGTTCGCATGGCTTGAAAGCTATTGCCATTATGGTTGGAATCCCTTTGTATAAAAAGACCTGAGTTTAGGGTAGACTGTTGTCAACGTCAATTTACTTATAACCGCCTGCTGCCATTTACCGACTGATAACTTTCCAAGAATATGCCCAGACTAGTGGAAGGTCGATAATTGGAAAGCTTGTAAGTTTAAGTGGTCAACCTTGCATCGGGCCGTGAGTGTTGAGGGACATCATAACTCGGAATATATTTCTACTTTCTTGACATTTCCATCGGGATTTATGCCCTAGCCCATTCTATTATCCTGGGATCCTTTCTTGAGTACAGAAATGCATGCCTGCGTGCAGTTGTTCACGACTTCTCCCATGTATCGTATATCGAAGCCTACAGCAACGAGCACAACAAAATTGCTCCTCGATGCTTCATTTCTTTTAAATACCAGTCCTAATAACTTAATCATTGCACACAGCTTGTCCGACATCATTTCGGGCACTGAACATGGTGACCAAAACCAACTTACTTCCCATTGCAAACGTTTAGAAGCTGGTGCTAACTTCAAAGTGCATGGCACCGCATCGTCTGTGCAGCACAAATTTCAGGTTAATGAAGTCAAGGATCAAGTATACCGCGTACTTCTTTCCCATGTACTGTGCAAATCTGTTCTCCATTCGCCGCCCCTCATAACACTTGATACTCCACTTTTACACATATAACAGAAAGTTAGTAGACACAAACCACCGGAACGTGTTCGTAAATCTTTCTTCTGATGACGTGCACCTTGTTACCTCTGACTGACGAAAAGCTTTCAGATTTCAGGTATGGGCGGAAGAAATCGCTAATGAGTAATAAAACATTGAAACCGATGACGATGGAGTTGCTGCCGTCATCAACAGAAGCTGACTGTATGCCACCGGGATAAAAACCGTCATCCTAAGTTTTCCTGGAAGTGCATATTACCAGCATACACCGCGACACTTGCAACAAAGCTCAGGCAATTGAAATTTACCGGTTAACTTACTGGCTACCACAAGTAATCGAGATTACTTTTCATCGAATCTAGCAACCTTTCATTACAGTTCACTTCGGATGTGCTAGACAGATAGTAATGCGGTGCACATCCTACAAAATGCCTTCCAGCGGTGATACAAGAAAAATGGGGTTACCGTTAAAACGTTCAGTGCACGTTGACCATTTCAGTTTGTCAGCGTGCTGGCAGTAAAAATCGGGATTTTTGGACGGAGACAGTACTGTCGGCAATTGAAGAGGAATGAATTGGGAGCCTACTCCCACCAGATATTCATTTCAATCATGCAGCTCCGCTAGGCACATACTACCATGTAGCGTCCAAGCCCCATCGGCGGCATTAGGTATGGTGTGCGGAAAATCTCCCACCACGTAAGTAGTGAGAAAACTACTACAAAACTAATTGCCTGCAGGGAATGTCTTCAGGGAAAAGTTCATTGAGACCGACTTAAAAGAGCTGCATTCATCTGTTCTGACTGCTTTACGTGGTAACACAGCTCATACCGCACCTGATGCATTCGTTCACAACTGTCTCATCATATCCGTGAACGATGAACACACTATGGGTCACCATGGAAAAAATGACTGCCGAAATGGAGCCATTAACGAATAAAACGTTCCCTTTTTTGCCTTTACCTATAACGTCAGCCATACGGCTTCAGGAAGTTGATAGGAAAGTGTTGGATTTATAGTTCCATTCTACGGCTGTAAGTGGTAAGACTGGTGGCCGGGTAGTTCCTCCTTATGCCGATTATTTCCAGGGTACAAAAACCCAATGCTGGAGCCTTAACTAGGAATGTGATGGGAGCAGTTGTTGAACAAATTATCTATTCTGATGAACACCACACATGCGTTTAAACATCCACAGCTGAAAGCCTTTTTATGAAGTATGATATGCCATGTAACGTTAATTCGTTAAGTAATTAGGCGGGGTAAGTGAGGACGAAATATGTAGCCACCCTCGACAGTATGCTCATTGAATACTGCAAATAGTGGTTACACTGCGCAGGGGACAAACACTCAATGCAACCTGCGTGCGCGCAACACAGTGAGGACGTCATTCGGGTAAGCCTGCGACTACACGACATGATTCTTATTTTTTCAGGGAACGAAATTGATTGTGGTCCTCAATGAACAGATGGCTTTTAACCGGGATGCCCACTAATGTGCTACACGTCATACGCGATGTATTAAAAATTACCCTCAACGTATGCCAACTCTCTTTATTATACGCATTGTTTTCTTCCATTGCCATCTTAGGAGAGGCCGCAATCAAAAGGCTGGTTAGATTTTAAGACTGTTGGTAGAGTACGGAATGCAAAGGGGATTAGGTTATGCAGCAAGTAAGTAACGAGAGAAAATGCCAATGAGAATGTTGGAGTTCAGCGTGCATTTTATTGCTATGCTAGTGGTCTGTAATACCTGTATTTACGAACGGCTGGAAGAAAAGCGGGGAACGACGCTATGCTGCTGATACTACTCTTTTTCAACCAGGGTAATGTCCGATTGGTCGCTGGGCGAAAAGGCGTGGATGTTAGTGGAAAAAGAGCGTTCGTAGGGGAGGTTGAACAGGAACCAACGAAGACCAAAAGGAAACATGTTCTCCATTCTTTGCTCATTAACCAAAACCAGTGGAAACCTGCTAAACTGAACTGGACTAGATTGAATTCATTGTTAGGTGCGAAAGTCGAATTCGGCTTCACCAATTATTCAGGTGAGAGGAAAACGACTTTGTAGCTGCAAATAGTCTTCATAAGGCAGTATTTTTATCCTAAAATGCTTCCGAAACTCCAATTGTCTCTGATACATGAAAACCATTTTGTGACTGCAGTCACTGACATAACATTCACTGCAACAACACACCAATACCTTCTGATGCCGTAGAGGCTCACCGAACAGCACGTTTGGCAAGTTTTATTCGTCTTGTTGTTCATCCGGTCATATCCATGAACATTGTAAGTTTTGCAGATCATTCAGATAGTATTAGACGTGCAACTAATTCAACTGCCGCCGTTTTTGGACCGTGTTCGAAGGTAGTATGACCTCGCGGCAAAGCCATGACCTGTGACTTCTGTAACTACTGGGCTCACTGCAAGGGCCACTCCGAGCTCCCCATAGACTTACATTTAAGGCAATGAGACTCACCTAATCCATCCCCCAAATACCATTTTGTGACATGTCGACTGGACACCCCTGAGGACAGCATCACCCAGGACAAAGATGGAAGAAGCAATTTAGTCAGTTCCTCATCCTCTACTACATGCATCCTCGATACACCAACCCTAGGCAGCTTCAGCCCGGCTGCACACAAAAAGCCCTCCATCTCCTGTACTAGCGAGTAAGCCTGCTTCGATAGACCGCATTAAACCGAAGCGCAGTGAACGTATTGTGATTGTATCTCAGCAAGCTCGTGGGCCAAGTCGTTTGTCAGCATGAACCAAGAAAGCTCCGAACTGTTAGTCTAATACCGTAATCACACAGCCGTTTTCTAGCTAAGAACACAGGGCACAAATACTCCCAAGCGTTGTCCCCGTCCCGAGTTCTCCGGGCCTACTCTCTTTGAGCGCGTTGCCCCATCGGAAAGGAGCTGACGACCTGTTGCGGTAGAGATTCCCTTGTGATTCACTCAAGCTAGGCGTGGAAGCCAAACCCACGCTATGCAGGCTCCGCAAGTCTCACGAAGATGGACGCCGTCGGCCAACCCGTATCACGCTTGGCCAGACAGAAGACATCGAGGAGGTTCTCTCAATAGCATCTTTCCTGCAAAGACTCGACGATTCTTGCCCAAGAGCGAAATCCGAGTTAGCTTGCGTGACCAGAAATAATCGGCGAACAGAGTATCGCGACCTCCAAAGTTCCGATTACGATTGAACGTGCAATTTAGTTGTACACGGCTTAGGAGAGCTGAAAGATGCGGATGCGTTGCGTGCGCACAAGCACGACATGGACCATTGGAAGTTGCTGCGGGCCAAATTGAACGTAGATGCAGCCGAGTGCGGGACATGATCTATTCGAGGCCTTCTGCGCCCAGTACACCTGAGCGCTATCTCAGCCCCAATACTATAGAAAATCACCATCATCACAGGAGATATGCTGTCGACGAGGCCTCCGAGATGGTATACGCAAAAAGCAGCTTCTCATCTGAGCTCCGACTTCACGCAGATAGACCAAGGTCTGAGCGCTGAACGTCTGCTACTGGCGTACCTCCCATGTCGTCAAGTGTGGTCAAGATGGCCAAGCTACCGGAAGTTATTAGTGTCCCCCACCTCCTACAAGGTCAAAAACCTGGTAGAGTCGACCTTGAAAGGGTCGACCTAGCTCAAATAGTACCGGTTACATACCTGAAGGCAGACACTATCCCAAATGAGGGTATGCAGGCACACATATCTAGCTGGTGGGGCATGTTTACTTTTGTTCTTTCTCTAGAAAACGGTGTGAAGGAGCTGCGACAGCTTGTCGACTCAAAGAAGCCCAAGATCGCATGTGTAGCGGAGACATGGCTAACGCCGGACATACCCGATCACGACAGAGAAATTCCTGGTTATACTATCTATCACAAGAATCGGCTAGCCAGCAGAGGCGAGGGCGTAGCAGTCTACGTTGGTGCTAAATTACGTGCAGCCCAACACAGAGACCCAACCCTGCTCTCACTTGAAACGTCCCTGTCGATAAATGTTGAGACACCTCACTTATCACAAGTCATTATCATGGTCGTTTATCGTGCCCTATCTGCGGCCCCAGAATGGGATGAAAGGATGCACAGTGCCATTATACGGGATACCGCAAACCCCGGACATCACACCATCGTTCAAGAGGACTTCAACCTCCGCATGCATGTCTCTCCAGCGAGGCTAACTTCTGGTACTGAGGCCACTGAATTCCACAAATTTGTGCAGGAAGTAGAACTGACCGAACAAGTTAATCAACTCAAAATGTGAAAAGAAGGTCATAGACCACTCCAATTAGACATGGTGTTGACTACCGAGCCCCATATGGTGGGTATAGTCGAAGTTGGTGCGCCACTAGGCGCAAGCGACCATGCCACAGTCAGTTTTCCCTTAATGTTCGACGTCACAATCATCCGCCCATTGCTGTCCGCTTGACGTAATTTCAGACGAGCCAACCTTCGGGGGATGCGAGAACATTTATCCCAAGCTAGCTGGTAACCACCCGAAGAATGCAGCACGGTAGACGAATATCTAGAGCGTATTATGTTACAGCCAAACACCGCGATAACTAGTTCAGCCCCACATTATACTCCACACCCCACCAGTATGTCGTCCTGGCTCAAACCATCAACCAGGCGTCTAATGAAAGAGAAGCGGGCCCTGTGGAATGCACTTTTCCTTAAATCAGGTGGTGATCTGCACATGGCATACAAGTGTTGTGGTAATCAATACACAGCGGCCGTACGCGCCGACCGCGGGACTCAGCGAGTATCACTTACGAGATTCATCACTGGCTGTCCGAAAAGGTTCTTCGAGCCCATGGCCTTCATGACTGAATCAAAAACTGCCGTATCCTCTCTCATGAGACCTTCAGGACTCTTTGCTTCTAATTAAAGAGCAGCTGAGTTATTACACAGTCAGTATATGTATATCTTCAGCAGAACCACCGAGACGGAACCGTGCGCCACGGGTTTCTATCCTAATCGTTCCTCGGATCCATCTCTTACTTTCACCCCGGCTAACGTACGCGCGAAGCAGCTCCTGCTGGGCGTTGATAAGTTCCAGAGGCTTGACGAGATATCCCCACAAATGCTGAAAGAATGCGTGAATTAGCTGGCCGAACCGCCTGCCCGTTTGTTCCAATACTCATATTACACCCTTTGTATTCCAGTCACCCGGAAGCACGGCCTCATCTCGCCCATCTACAAGGGTGAAGAATGAACGAACGCCAGTAGCTTCAGACCTACAGCACTAATACCAACCACGTGAAGAGCTGTGGAGAGCTTAGCTGACGATTTCGTGAGAAACCGTTTAAATACCCACTCACTGTTGGCATTGGAGAAGCACGACTCCCAGAACGGTCACTCACGCACAACCAACCTACAGATTACCGCTGACTCGTAGATAAAATCTGCCAAAGAACGTCTTCCAGTGGATGCTGTGTTTTCAGATTCGGCGACAGCGTCCGATAAAGTTGACCACGGTATAATACTGGGCAATGTGAAAAGCGTGTGTTCAAGATCTGAGGTTTGTTTTCGGCTGAAACAACACCCATCCTGTCGCACATACACGGTTCTTTAATGGTGGACTATTCAGAACGTTGAACTGATGTGTTACAGGGCTCTATGCTGGGTTGCCTGTTATTCTTGGTCTACGTCAGCGATCTTCCAGGAGTAAGTAATCATCCCGTTGCGATGTACGCTGACGTTTCGAAATTATAAAGCGTTTTGCACATCGGTGAAGACAGAAGTCTTCCGAAGAGGCATAGATGCCATGCGTCGATGATCCGTGGAAAATCGACTACCCTTCAACAAGTCCAAGTCAGAGATTATGCACGTTCGCCATCACAGCGTTAGGATATATCGCATCGGTGTTGCTACCCTGCCCACTGTCCACAAGCAGCTCGACCTAGGTACCGTTGTTACACCAGACCTCTCCCCTAGTACTAACATCATGTTGTTGATGAAGAAAGCCAGCAGCAGGATAGTTATGCTTAATATGGTTTTCGGGAATTTCGTAGCAGAAATATTTTCACACATCTACAGCACGTTGGTAAGGCAACTGCTGGGCGTCAACTTTCAGACACGTGCGTCGTACTGGAGGAAAGACGTCACTTCTATGGAGGCTATCTTGAGACTAACAGGGTTAATGGTCTATCCTCGTTGACGTATGAAGACCGTCTGTCGAAACTGGAACTACTCCTCCCAGCCTACGGGCGTTCGCGAGCCGACCTCGTACTAACATACTAGCGTGCATATCAATTAACTGGAAGCCGGATTGATCAATCCATACTACATGATTCGCCTTGCTGCTCCATTAGGAGATGCACCTCCTAACACCTATGTTCCCCGAGTTACCCCAACGAAAATCTTTTCACAGTGATCGACACAGCTGTATTAACCAGCGATCGCGTGGCTTCTGTAACGACCCCGGCTGCAACCGTGTTTTGTTGCTTGTCTGTCCTGTACGCATGATTCTGTACACGTCTGCTACGGAAAGCCTGATGTGAACTCACTTACTACCAGCCACATTCTACGGCCACTTTCTACGGCAGCGGATGCTGTCCCTTTTCTTGGCGACTCATCAATTATTCTGTTCTTTAAGGTCGTTTAACCCGGACCTTTTATAGAGCTGTTTAACGCACTTCAAGGTTCCATACACCTTTCGCTTGGCGCTCCTTTGAGTGTAGCCGACTGGACAGTAGCCAGCCTCGTGCCTGTTCTCATTCTCCTCTTGGTTGCTGCCCTTGGTTCCAGTCTAGGCTAGAGCTAACTACTTACAATATCTCTAAACATTGCTCGAAATATGCGGTACGCTTTCAAGCCCCACTGTGTTCTTTAGTTCGATGCCTGTTTGGACGGCATTTTAATTGCTGTCTGGGAGAGGTGCTTTAAGTTGTTAGCGGACTGGGGCCGAGCGTATGCCCATTTGTCCACTGCAAGTTGGCGAATCCGAATAATAATTTTTTGCACTTCTGTTTCGGTTCACTACAAATTGGTGAAACTGAACAAGTGTTTTCTTCGCTGCTTTTTCTTAGGTCGATTTTCTAGCTGGTTTACTTCACAGCGATGGGGTCGAAGTGTGTTAGTTGGTGCCGACAAAGACTCGACATAGGTAGCACCGCTGTACCTCCCACCGAGCAGCTAGGCTTCTAAAGTGTACATACCCAGAGAGGTGCAGAGTGCAATGTGTGCGAATGCAATCAGGATGAAACATCTATCGTAGGCTAGAAGACGGAGGCTTGAGAGGACTTCCGTTCAAGGGTCTTCGGAGGTTCAGCAAACACGTTCAAACGATCCGAAATATCTGAAATGTAAACAGACATGCGGGAGGCGAGCAGCCTGAAATAAATATGTAGCTCACCCTGGAGAGAAGTTGAACGTCAGCCATACTCTGAACGGTTCGTTAGTTTTCAAAGTGTTTTGCAACCTTTTTGGGAACGCTCCCAAAAGAACGACTTTTTATACCATGGTGAAGTGGGTCAATTTGCAGTAAATTCACAGTCAAACTAGTGGAACTCCACGTAAAAATCTGAAGACTGGTTAGTGCAAAAACCCTATGTGATGAACACGCATAGGCTAACAATCGACATATTGATTAAGGACGCCCAGAAATAGTACTTGATGTCAAAACCGGCCACTATCTTCAGACAGATCATGCGAACGGGCACCAGTTAGATTGAGATGAGGCAGATAGCGTAGGTTTGATGCAGGTTATGTTATCCGTGCAAATGTTTAGTGGGAAATGCTACTGACCTGGAGACATCAATGGTTCGCAAATATAGGGTGAACGATTCCTCACAAACGTGAGCAAACAATCTCATATGGCTCGGTAAATCGTCTGTTGTGACGCTGCAAGACAAATAAGCGGCGGAGATCGAAGGTCAATATGCGCCGGTGACCAAATAGGAGTGACCATGCAGCAATGATATTGATGTTAATCGTGTTCCGCTTACATTACCAGCGTTGAGTAGTGCTTACGACGTCACGGAATCCGATGCCGATTGAGATGTACCGCGGCAGAAAACTACACTCGTGTGGATGAGCAACAGCATTTGTCTCTGGGTCGGCCCCGCATGCTGAGGCTGTGGTAGCGAAAATGAGATGAGCACCATGTTGGCACATCTGATGAATTGTCCCTGCCAGAAGCCTGACATAAGAGTTGAGATATGTGATCTCGTATGAGAATAACCTTTCGTTGAGCGATACTGTGGCGAGCGTTAGTGGTGCAAACTGCAAGCCGGCTGTTCACGCGATGATTGTCCGTCACACTTACGGACCAACCTTAAGGCAACGTGGAGACACCGAGGTACAGCGTTCCTCCGAAGCAAGGGTTTCAACAACAGTCCTATAAAAGGAAACAATAAGAAGCAAGCATGAGCCAAAGGCTCAGTAGGCCATGCACACGACTTACACAAATGAAAACTTAAACAGCGCCGACAGCACAGCAGCACGCCCTGTTATGCGATTCAAATTCAACATGTGCGCGCTTGCTGGTTTCGACCGCATGTTATAGTGTTTTCACTCATGAGGACGTTATATCCGAGGTGAGCGCCGGGCTGCTTACGACCACAAAAGCTGCACCTTTGGAAATATGTCACCGAGATGGTCAATGAAGCCAGAGTTGCCAGAATTTTTTGACCTGAGAAGATTAAACTGGGCCAGATGCTGAGTCAGTGAGTCGACCGCAGTGTGGCAACAGGATTCGGTGTCACGATAGGCCAGTAAGGACTGGCTGGTTACTGGGTCCCGTGCTGGAGCGGGTTACGCTGGCGAACAGTTAGGTGAATGTGCGAGCGGATCAATATGGATCGGAACGATTAAATTTTCTGCAGGGACGCCAAATAGTCGACTGGCTGAGCAATACTGACGGCGTGCACAAACAACCGACGCAAAAGGGGTTAGATTCGTGGCTATGCAACGATGCAGCCGGCGAGTGGAACGAATGCAAGTGAAAACTACCAAAGATTTACGGGAACGTTTAGCCGTGAAAGTTTAAACGTGTTTAATGGCGCTGAAGTTTTGGCTGGTCAGAAGCACATGCTGAACTCAAGTCCATCGTTAGAGGCATGGCTAGAAAACAAGACCACCAGATGAGCGGGGACAATAAGGCGAGGGAATAATATGGTGAAAGTGAAACCAGAAAATTTTAGTTATATCAGTAACGTTGTTCATAACCTGCAGCCGCTTTAAAAACGTGTCGGACGTCAAAAACGTGTAAAATGTGGAGGTGGAGAAGCCTAGGAATAGTGACAATAAACAGCGGTTATAATGAAAACGGTAAAAACAATGAAAAAAGGTTATGCGCACGTTTACTGCCGGACGGTACATAACAATAAAATTTTCAAGCTCCGACCTCGGGCCTTTCTTAGGCAACAGTTCTTTTCTTATGTGGTTTTTAACCTTTGAAAGTCTGCCCCCTGATGTGGTCAGCAGCCCTTCCAGTCATCTTTTCAAAGCATCAGTTTCTCTAATTTTCAAAAAACTTTATCATGTAAGCAACCTGACTTTGTTTCTGGTATTTACTGTGACTACCAAGAGTGGTGTTAAACTCTTTTCCATGGGCGCCTTTCAGGTCATCTGATGCCTGCTTGACTCTGAGTAGGAAAAACCGACCGGATTCGGTAATCTTGAGCTTCTGCCTCGAACACGTGTATCACTCGCTGAAATCAATTGCTTCAAAGGGGGGGTTACGAAATTACTGAGCGTAGGATGGACTGGGGGACCCAGCAAAAAGGAAAGGATTCACCAATTTGCCTTGGAATTGAAGCTATAAGTGCGCCGAAAGAAGGCGTTGGGAACGGGTTTACCAGGTTTTACCGACGAAGTCGGCTTGACATCAGACAGTGAGTATCCGGAGCCGAAAGTACCATATCAAGTAGTAGCATCTTATACAAATGGCACAGTTTTGCTTTCCGAGTATGATCGACATGGAACGCACTCCTGGCGATGATGGCCATAGCACCGACAGTCGGTGCATTCAAGAGGCAACTAGATGGCTGGATTATCCCGAAGTGGCAGTTGACTGTCGGGTACGCATAGCTCTATGTACATTCATTGTTGTAACTTTCTTACTCTGTTGTCTTTTCTGATTTCTTCTTACATTCCCCGTATAGTTTTCCCTTTTCATTGTTATACAACAAAATTGTGCAATCCCCCCTAGGTGGTCGACTGCTACTAGCTGCTTCTACACTCATCACACACTCACCACCGAGAAAGAATCTGCTGTGAAACCACAAACTTCATACTACCGATTCTTGCCGAAATACCCCAAGGTGGGGATACTGCACAAGTATTATACTTCCAGCTCCACGAGTTTTCTGTACTGGATGTTGAGGGCCTCTTACTTAAGGTCATTTCATACAGTTCAAGGGGTCTAGACAAGATCCGTCCGAGAATTCTCAAAGAAGCAGCCGCTAGTCTGGCAGAACCCTTTTATAAGTTGTTTAAACAGGCACTCCAGACTGGCATTCTCCCTAACGCATGGAAAGAGGCGACGGTCACGCCCATATTTATAGCGGGCGAACGGCACCCTCCCGCTAACTATCGGCCAATCAGCTTGCTAGTATTCCATGTAAGATAATGGAGCGCTTATTAAAGCATGCCAACCTTAACCACTTTTCATCAAACCATCTTCTTTCCTCCACCCAGCATGACTTCCTTCCTAATCGGTCATGTGTAACTAATATGTTTGTTTTTATGGACAGTCTGACGCAGGCCAGAGAAAATGGCCTCATCCCAGACGTCATCTTCTTCGACTTTGCCGAGGCTTTTGCCCGTGTCCCACACTGCCCCCTGAAACACAAACTGGAAGCCTCTGGTATTCAAGGAGATGTTCTTCGCTGAATTGTTTCTCTCCTTGACAATGGAACGTTTAGAGTTAGAACGGGATCAGATCTCTCATCTCCCCCTTTAATTTCTGCGGAATTACCTCAGGGGCCAGTGCCTGGTCCTGTGTTATTTCTGATCTACATCAATGACTTTCCGGATAGTATATCCAGCAACGCCATTCTATACACCGATGACCTAAAATTCTGGAATGCCGCTGATCCCAGTGCACTACAGATTGATCTTGACGCGATTAAGCCTTGGTCGGATAATTGGAGTCTCCCACTAAATGACAATAAGTGCGCACATATGTCACTCGGTGGCGACTACGGCAACGCCTTTGTGATTCACAGTGCATTCGGCACTGTAGATATCATGAAAATCGCTCTGAAAAAAGATCTAGGCATTTGGTTGTTTTCTAACCTATCTTTCGCACATCACCATGAGATGGCGGCGAAAAAAGGGTTTGCCTTTCTTAGGGTGACTAAACGCACTTTCCCCCGTACAGACAAGAAAACGTTCCAAACGGGGTTTATATAAGACCGCTCCTGGAGTATGCTAATCAGGTCGTTTATACTGGCCTGAAGAAAGACACACTAGCCGTCCAGCGTGTCCAGCGCGTGGGTACCAAACTAGTCTTGGGCTTTAGTAGTGTCGCGTGCGGGCCTCGACTTGAAAATCGTTATCCATACCCACTTCAATGTCGACGGCTCCGCGGTGATTTAATTCTTACACACTTCCTCTTTAGAGTAGGCCTCGTTGATCAGTTCTTCGCTGTAGCGAATGATGACGGTCGGCGAGGACAACATGAAGCTGTTCAAGCTTCGTCCCCGGACCTTTCTTAGGCAGCAGTTCTTTTCCTACATGGTCGTTAACTTCTGGAACAGTCTTCTTGCTGAGGTTGTCAGTAGCGCTTCTAGCGACCGCTCCAAATCATTACTTGACTTGCATTTTTAAAAAAAACCTTTTATGCGAGTAATCTTAGTTTGTTTTGTGATATTCACCGTAATTCCCAAGAGCGGTGCTACACCCTGCTTTCCATGAATGCCATTAAGATCAACAAACGCCCGTTTTACATTGAACAAGAAAAATTGACTGGATCCGGAACCCTTGGGCCTCTGCCTCGAACCCGTGTATCAATCGCAGCACGGTGGGATCATCTGAGCTCACTGGTGCAAGAAACTGGACATCAACCGACCACTAGCCTCAAGTCCTGTGATCTGAACTGAATTGATCTGAGCTGAACTGAAATGAATTGAACTGAATCGCTGACTCCACAAGGAACCAGTGAGTATTGACCAATGAGTCTCTGACCAATAGAATCGCTGGGTGTGGATATCCAAATTCCCGTTCGTGAGGTCTATCAGCGTGGTATTGCTGGCACATGAAGACTTCTACCAAGCTTAAAATTAAGAGTGGTAACAGGGTTGTTAAGATCTCTCGTGATTCCATTTTACGCAAGAAATTAAGCAAATTAGGGAAGGTTGGAGGCGTTAAGGATTTACGTTTGGGGTCTAAAGACAAACATCGATCTGATGCTGAAACATCTTTGCGCAGGCATATAGTGGAGAGGATGGTACAGTTACTTAAATATTTATTGAATTTCACAGAGACAACTAGATGAGGTCGCAATGGAACGCGATACAGATGATGCAATGAATCAGGCGGCATTTGGTCCTACATATAAGACCACCATGGACGCCGCTTCTCTGAGGCTTGATGATAAAGCTGACGGCGGGCTTCAAGGTGCGTGGCATTGTAATACTCACGGCTTTCAGCCGATGTCGTTGATGAGGAATTTTTTGTTTCTGGATCTGATCCACATAAATTTAAGGACGCCTTGGCTGAAAAAATCGCGGCATCTAAGTTACTCAAATTAAAGCGTGTGGAAGAAAATGAAGAGCAAAGAGAACGTCTGAAAACTGTCAACTCCGAATGGTCTCAGAAGATTCGCTTCATGCTGTCACAAATTTCGTTGAAGACACCAATAGTGAATTGTACCTGGTTCCTATAGAATGGTAATTGTCTGTTTGCAGACTCCCAAGAAGGCTGTTAAGAATCGAGAGTGCGTTTCAAAGCTTTTAGGAGAATTGAACTTTGACAAGAAGGTTCCCCCAGCCGATTTAAAGGACAACACAAACACAGAGGATAAGCGGATTCAAAAATTGCAGGTTGTGTTGGAGAAGAATTCTTCGGCTGTTCAGTAAGTTTTTACTATATATATTGCTTGGATCGGTAATCTAGCTCGAACATCAGACTTTATAATATTTACCAACAAAGTTGACTCTTTGAGTAGTGAGTTACAATGGCCGCCCTGTGGAACCGATAGATTCGCTACTTGTGGGGCTGACTATTTTGTTAGACATTTTTGCTTGAAGCTAGCCGTGTCACATGGGGCCGTGATGGTTCGCGCTTAGGGTCTTTAACCGGTGGTTGTCGCCGTGATGTAATGTGTCGTGCAGCTGCGGGTGGATTGGTCATTTCTTGCGGTTGCCGCCCTTAAAAAACTCGAAAGTCTCAGTCAGTGGTGGCGGACGTTCCAAAGAGTGCACTTATTTTTCGAGTACATGGTAATGAGGTCTGTCAGAAAGAGAGTAACTTGTGTGCCGTAGTTCGTTATTGAAATACTTCTTCCCGTTGGTATACACCTCATGAAGAGCGGCGGCTTCTCTCTCGCCTTGGAAAGAACATCTTTACCTCATGAAACTGGATTGATATGTGTGACACGGTGAGTACGTTGACCAACGTATAATAGTGGCCAAGGTAAACATGCTGTCGTGGTTACCACTGGGAGTTTGGCAAGTCTCAATATGTTGATTTATAAATCCTTTATGAAGAACTGTACTATCAAGTGGCCTTTGATTGCAGCTTACGGCTAAGATTACATAGTGTTTGTGTAATGACGAGGGACTACACCAAGAGGTGTGGTGATGTATGTAGGCGGTTTTGATTACAAGGTAAACCATCAGTAATGTACTGGACTTATAAGTTAGGCATACCGTTTCTGTTGTTGGTGCGAATCCAGCTGAAGCCCTGATTTTCCGCAGTTTGGTCTCCTAACCTAGTAGGCGTCACACCAACAACAACGTGCAATATGGTATTCGGGCTGCTATACTTTCGGCTTCAGACAAAGATAAAAATCATGTAGCAATTCAAACCCAACTGAAAAAGCCTTCGGGTAGTTTCTTGTTTCTGGTTCAGATAAAGTTTTAGCCTTCCAGAACGATGTGTAAAGAGTGTTCATAAACGGTTTTATTGGTTTTAGTAATCTGCTCTATCGTCAATGCGTAAACCAGCTGGGTTTGGTCCTGGAAATGTACTTTACTATTTCTCCCTATGGAAACGAGGTCTGTTTCAATCCTCTCGACACGTGTTTTTTGTATGTTCTTGGGAAGTTGAATTCTTTAAAAGCACTAGGTGCAAAGCCATTTCGTATCTCGTTGAAATGTCCTTGTGGAATAGACTCACTATTCCGTAGGCACCAAGTAGTTACTAACTGACGGATGTGCCTCGAACTGAAAACCAATCTATATGACAGATGGATAACCTAAAAATTAAGATCTTCGTTTCTAGTACAAATACTCATCACGTTTGCCAGTTGTATTGCGCAGCCCATAAAGAGGCTTAGGCTTAGAAGGGGCTGAGTATATATTTACTGATACGTTAAAATTTGATGAGTTTCTGGTATCTGTTATTCTCTAATGGCTGCTGCCTTTTTTATTCAAGCTATTTTGAGATTCATTTTGGGACTGCAACTATCTGGTTTCAGGGAACCGACAGCAGCATAAATACAGTCAAAACAGTAGCGATCCTAATGGAAAATCATATAATAGTTAAATTTTTAGATGACAACCTTTCAACGTTGATCGCTGTATAGGTTAAAATGAGTGTGGCGTTTCGGTACCGTTTTTCCTGTAAAATTGGCCCGTTTCCTACACATGATTGCTGTAGGTTAGTGGTTTTACTTTTAGCCATCGGTGGCGATAAATCAGTAGTTGATACGGCTGATTTACTGGTACCCAACGATGAGAAGAAAGAACTGATGGAATGGAATTCAACTTATGAACCTCCGTGTATGCACTCAAACATTCAAACACAGGATGCTTGAGAACAACCTGCCGAGTTGCTAATTAGGGTGAAGGCGCACTTCATTAGTTGCTCTTTGCAAACAACTCAACGTTACAGCAACAACGTCCACATCCCTAAACCCGATTAATCGCTATATTCGCGAATGTCTCCAACCAGAATTTGTGTGCTATGAAGTCCCCAAGTCGTGAGGCAAACGTTGCTTACGGTCCCTACTTACCGTCGCTTTCAGTTCCCGTTACTGGATCGCCCTGTTCCTTGCGCCAATGACACGGCTGCTTTGCATATCGAGGAATGACCAAAACAATTCACCGTGTTTGACATTATTTACGAACTCACTTATACATGTTGAGTGGAGTACGTTGACCGAACTGAGGATGCTTGAGACACTTGTTTCGGAAGCAATTCCAAAGTGGTTAGTCACCAAAAAAAAACCTGAGCTGCCCAATCTTTTATGACACGACACCTGAATGAAGGAGAATATTTAGGCGGAAACAGCTTTTGGTGTGTTGTATCGTCCAGCCAAAAAGCATAATTTGCCTCTTGCTGAAGCCCTTGCGATACACATAACTCCGTTATTCGTGTACAGAAACAGATGGTAGTCAATCTAGTGCTACCATAGTTGGCAGGATTGGCAGTCATGTGTTTATCTTATACTTCGTAGTTTTGATTGTTTCAATGTTTTACTTATGCTGTTTACATAGGTTTACTCAAACACAAACTGACTAGAACCCGGCGCAAAGATTGTGGGCATCACTTGGTTGAACAGTCTAAAAGATGGAATGAATTTTTTTAATCTGGGAATAGCAGGCCTTTTTCCCTGTTCCGTGATTGTACTGGCTTTCGAGTCGATGAGTGAGTGGGACCATATACGAAACAAATGGTTTTCTTAACGTCAGCCGATCGCGCCAACTTGACAGGTGAGGTGAACATTTTGAAGAACATTTCAGATGAGCTCAACGAGATTACCTTGTTGACAAAATCCCGGTTGTTAGTTATTACGTTCCAGACGGCCCCCCGGTGGAAACAAAAGTGGTTCTGGAACTTAAGTTGTTGAGCCGTACCAAGGCTTCTGAACCAGATCTCTTCTTTCCTTCCAAGCATGTTGGTGACAGGTTGATAGCATTACTCCTGGTGGTTTTGTCAAGGTGGTACGATTTTCCTACTCTTATTCACTTTTGCCGTGGAAGACATTCTGGAAGGTGCACTTAAGGAATCCAGTAAGCTTGATGTTGAGCTTTTTCCTGGCGCTAGGTTGACCGACATGGAGTGTGCGGATGATAGTGTCTTACTTAGCTCCTCTGCCGAAGATATGCAGACCATGCTGAACAAAGTGAGTGGCCGGGCTGGTTTGTATTGAGTGCACCTCACACTTTCAAAGTGCAAAGTGCTTCTTCAAGACTGGGGCACTCCCGCTCCTACCTTCTTTATTGCAGGCAATCCACTCTCAAATGTGGACTGTTTCACACAGGTGGTAGCACTATCTCGTCAGCTTGAAATATTAATGATGAGATATCAGCGAGGATAGCACAGACACGAGTTACTTTTGCCAAACTGTGTCACCTATGGATTCGAAAAGATGTTCAGTTGTCGCTTAAAGGAAGGGTATGCATTACTTGTGTACGTTCTGTTCTGCCCTGGGGTTTGGAAACGTGGCGTGTTTGCAACGAATATGTCAATAAACTCGCTGTGTTTGACCGTCGTTGTCTGCATCATTTAGCGTGAATAATGTGGCCGTTCGCCGACGCGTATTCCGGAACGCTCGGCTTGCGCGATCAGTTGGTCAAGTGCTCACGTTGCACAGCCTGCGATGGTTGGATCACGTACTCCGTATGCCATCTGATCGTTTACCGCATCGAGCATTATATACTGAGATCACTAATAGTTGAGTGAAACTGCGTGTTAATCAGCAACAAAGTGAGCACGTAATCTGAAGACTCTGACTGCTCCACTGAGCTAAGTGGGTAGATGGCGCCTGTCTGGCTGGGTCCTCGTGATCACTCAAGTCGCTGGCTAGAAACGCCATTCGAATTGGCTGTGTGTCGTATTCAGCGGCGTACTTGCAGCTATATTATTTCTATTTCTTCCGCCTAGTCTTTTATTATTCTTCAACCCGTTTAGTCACGCTTTCTTGTAGAATACTCCACGTCGCTATTGAGGTGATTAGCGGGCCGATTAACAGTTCCTCCTGGTCAGGCTCAAGGCCGTTGTATTGCTACCTATGATGATGAAAGCTGTTGTGGTGACGACCTCATTCTTCCATCTTCTTGATAATATGCAAACCTGAGACTACCCGTTAACTTTTGTGTATTGCTACTTTTGTCATGGTTAGATCAACAATGTCTGCGTTGATAGCTCCTTTCCCGACATTTTTGAAACTCGGGCCTTTTTCAACTAATTACTACCTCTTTTAACGTTTACTAGTTTTGTTGGTGTAATGAGTCATAAAAATGGTAGTCGATAAGTGGCACGTTGAGTCGTTAAAAGACAAAAGCCCGTAGAGTAAGGCTTTACTCTTCTGAGAAGGACGGTACAGTGGCTGTATTGTATAGAAGATAATGGTGAGTGATACGAATAAGCAGCAGATGGTGACATTGCCGACATAAGCGAAAGTATCTTTCAAATTGGCGTTTGTGGTTATGTTGTTACTGAGCCGCTAGAAACAGGCAACATCGTTCGTAACACCGAAAGGTATGCTGCTGTGTACTGTTTTTCGTCTTCTCGAATCGGGACTTGATGATAAGCACTCTGGAGGTCTGAGATGGCGTAGATCTCGTATTGTGATATTTTCTCCACTACCTCGTCAATGCGAGGTAAGGGATACGCATCCAAATATGTGAAACGATTAACTGTTTGGCTACAATCCACAACCATGCGCTTCTTATGGTTTACATTAGATGTCACCAATACCTGGGCTCTCCACGATGAACAAGATGGTTCAGTTATTCCTTCGTCGAGTAAACGATGCACTTCTGATTCCACGAATTTCTGGTCGGGTGAGCTTAGCCTTCGAGATTTTGTGGCAGTTGGTTTGCAAAGGGGAGAGAGATTGCTAAAAAGTGTTGGGGGTTCTACATAGGCAGCTGTCAGCGGGCATAAGGAAAACGGAAGTTTTGAATCACCGACAGATATAAGAATATGTTGATGTTTTAGGAAATCATGACCAAGTAAAACGTGGGAACACAAGTTCGGAAGCAAGGAAAGTTTTGCCGAAGAATAGCGGTTACCACGGCAATCAACAGTAACGAGACAGTGTCCTTGAGTCACACTTGTGTAGGTAGTAGAGGCCATAGAAATACCAAAATTAGAAAGATATGCCAACAGTGTTTAAAGGCGATGTCAGAACAAATATAACTGTCTGAGCTTCCAGTATCAATGAGAGCATTCAGAGAAATTCCGTTTATAGTAATTTGAACTACCGCTTTAGAAAGAGGAGTAGGGGAAGTTGCTGTGCAGACAGTGGACAGCTGAGGTTTGGTACAGGATACCACACGTTTATCGCTTAGATTTGACTTACAAACTCGTTGAAACTGGCCCACTTTGTTGCAGTTGCGGCAAAGCGCTTCCCTGGCTGGACACTTTAAGCGCGGGTGTTTGTTATATCCACAAAAGAAACATGTGGGTATTGTCGCAGCCAGATTATAGTGAGGTTTACCAGAGTCTGAAGGGTCAGTAGAAACGGGTGAATGCAAAGCACAAGATTCATTGTAGGGCACATGCGGGTGCGTGTACGACAAGGACTGTGATTAAGCTATTTCCAAAGCTCTAGCTTGAGTGAAAGCTTTGGCAAGATCTATATCGTCTTCCTCCAGTAATCGTTGGCGTACATTGTTTGATAGCATGCCTCTTATGAATGCATCTCTTATCGTTTCATCATGATACTCCGAAGCATTGACTGCTTTGAAACCACAATCTTTGGTAAGGCGTTTCAATTTCTGCATGAACTGATCTAAATTCTGCTCGACCTCCTGCTTGCATATGCTGAGTAGATGTGCGTAGATGATGCTTTCCGGTTTAACGTATAAAGAGATGAGAGCATAGATAGCATCCTTATATTGTTTACAATCCGCGATGTGTTCAAAGACATTTGAACTCACGAGGTTTGCGAGAACCTGGAATTTCTCATCGTCGGGTGTTTTGAGAGATGTAAGATAGTTTTGAAATGTGAAGTACCAGTGGTTCCATTGTTTTCTTGCGTCAGATGAATCCGGGTCGGTGTCTAATCATTCCGGTCGTAGTGCTTTGTCCATCAGAAGAGTAAATTGTAGTGAATCAGAAAAACGGTATTCGATAGGTGGCACGTTGAGTCGTTAGAAGACAAAGACCCGTAGAGTAAGGCTTTACTCTTCTGAGAAGGACGGTACAGTGGCTGTATTGTATAGAAGATAATGGTGAGTGATACGAATAAGCAAACGTGAATTATGACCAAATGTTAGTACAATTGGTTTGTATGTACTACCCTTATTCCAGTGGATGATTCAATCCTGTTTTACGCCTATTTGAGTTAATGCATATCCATCAATCTTAGTCCATGTAAGGTAACCAACGTGGTCGGTCTAAGTGTCTCTGTGAAGTACATTTTACGTAACCTCACTTACTTGTTCCAGAGAAGCTGGAAGTTTTATGCAGGGTGCACAGCATGATTAGCAATTGAATAGTGTTCTCAATACATAGTCTGACAGTCTGAATACACTTCCAAAGTTTGTATCAGTAGACTTGTTCTGTTCTCACGACCAACACCTAACTTGGCCTTCACACTGATGCCATTCGATGTGTTTGGACGCAAGCATCTGTTATCAAACGTGTTTGATATCCTCAGTTCTTACTGATCACGTATTAGTCAATATGCAAAATTACTCCTCATCGTGATTTCATAAATACAATTTTCAAGCCTTAGTGGGAAACGCTTTCAACACCAGCCTAGGGAACACTTTTTGAGCCTTAGAATTACAGGCTCCGATTTCACTTTCTACACTCCTGTCATTCAAGGCATCCTGACCGATGAACAACTCCTGATGTCTCATTGTCAAACTTGACAGTGTTTTGCAACCGTACACTTTGCAGCCACAAACCACACCCCGGTGTAGTAAATATTCTCTTAAATTCTAGACCTCATGGTAACTTCGCTAAAATACACCTTCCCTAGCATCGTTCATGTTGGTCGTTTTTCCATTGGACAGAATTTTAGTGTCTGGATTCAGGGAATGTCCCAGCCAGTCTTTCCTTGTTTCGTTTATGACGGATGTTAACATGCAATTGGTAATCTTGGTGGTGTTCCTATCATTCAAACGAAATTAACGAGGCGTCAGCAACTGCGGGGAGCAGAACGACTAGATGCCAGAAACCCATACTTTATTCACCTCACAATGCGGTTATGAGAGCTGAACTGGATAACAAGAGATGTGAATAACAACTATCACGATAAGTGTGCATGTGGAGCGTAAATATGAGAAGAAACGCGCAAGTTTGTTACTGCATCATTCGTCGCCACTGACGAAAAACGGAAATGTGTTGGGATGTATGCGGACTAGGAAGAACGAAAAGTAGTGGTAGTGCACAAAAGGAAATGCGTTGTTAGTTTTCTAAGCGTCTTTGTTACGAAGGCAACACAGGTGAACTCGTTGCTGTTGTCATACGATAGTTTCTAGGCTTTGGGTGTGATCTTCGATCCAGGCCGATTCGAACCTCCAGCTCGTGTCTACTCAGTTGAAGCGATGGATTCGTGTTCAGTGCCGGTGCTTAGGGTATCTGGAACTTTAGTCTCATGTAGATTAGGAACAGTGCCTTCTCTTTTTGGAGCAAGCTGTCGAATAAATACTTTATCTTCATCACCGTTAGCGAAGGAGACATTCACATACTCCAGGTTGCACTACAACAATCCGACTTCCTCTACCAAGGTTTCGTACTTCGTTGGTCGACTGCAGTTTTTGATTAATACCGGTCCAGGACTGGACAACCACACATGGAGTGCTGTATCGGAATTCGGTCTGCGATTTTCACGAAACAGACGTTCATGCGGAGTCCGGTTCGTAGGTGTACACAAGAGAGAATGAATCGAATGTATAGCTCAAAGAAAAACGTCCCGCCATCGATCAGTAGATAACCTGGATTTCAGAGCAAGTTTGATTGTGCTCCGCACCGTCCCTTTCAGGATTTCAACCTGGCAGTTACCTTGGGGATTGTATGGAGTCGTTCTGCTGTTTGCGATCCTTTCTCCTGAAGGAAAGACTAGTTCACGGGACGTGAAAACTGTCTCGATCTGAGTGGATTTATGCGGGCATACCGAATAAAGCAAACAACTGACACAGGCATTGGATAGCTGTTTGGGCGCGCAGATCTCGACAGGCGTAGGCAAAGGAGAAACGTGAGTATTCATCAACCAATGTAAGCAGGTAGTTATGGTTACAGAAAGCAGGGGCCCTTTAAACACAACGCTCAAACGCTTGGAAGCCTAAGTAACTTCAGTCAATTCAGCGTTGAAACCTGAGAAGAATCTAGATTTCACTTCAAATATTTGGCACCGTGAGATTAGATTCCTTACTTCTTCAATAGAAAAGTGTAAATTCTTGGTACAAGTGAAATATACCACGTGAGAGACCTCAGGATGACGAGTAGAGCCCCGAAGTTCTTTTAGGTCATGTGCTAGCAGGGTTATACAGCAACTTCAAGAAAGCACGTCTGCGGCTGGGTTATCTCTTCTTGACCTGTAAGGCGACAGTTCCATTTTCCATCTCCAAATCTTGTCATTTTTTGCTCGTTGATCCGTGACCAATCTAAACAAATTACTGACGAGGAAAAGTCCATTTGCGAGTGACCTCAACTGTTGCGTACACCCTTTTCTCTACGCCAGAGTGATGTGTGTTGCACCGTATCAGCGTTCTAGAGAAAAAAGACACTCACAGACTATTCTGGATCAAGTTAGCGCCGATCGAGATACCGCACACATAAGCACAGATCATCAATTGGACGCCCAGACTAACAATGTTCTTGTTTCAAATCCCAAAAAATTTATTTCACAGGATCGGAGAACAGGGAGGTCTTGTTATGCATCAAGCGAATTATAAAGCGTCCTTCTCCAATTGCGAATTTAAATGACGAAATCAGTAGATCTGTTTTACAAGATGATAGAATTATTTCGTATGTTCTCATCAGCTGCTACACATAACAGCAATGAACATCAATAATATTCAAGCGAAGTAAGTTCATATATCAAGCTAATATACATTTGTCTGCAATTGGTCAAAACCACGGCAGACGGAGGTTCAAGGTCCACAGCTTTTGCACACAGAGCAGAGAACTGGCTTGCTACGCACAACAAGCGGTACATCGAGTGACTTAAGGATGGCAGACTTGTGATGACGCATTAACACTCGGAAAGCGTTTGTCGGGTGGACCACATGACCGGTCTGCAGCAAATGTCTGGCGATCGAAAAAGCCGGCTTGCATTGCTCGGTGGGGTCGCGTCGTGTCACGCCACCCATCAAGTCCTCGATATACTTGGGCACGTGTTCCTTCATTCTAAGGCGCAGGGATCGATCAGTTCTGCCAATGTAAACGTCATCGCAGCTGTTGGTGAACTGAAAGATACAGTGTGAGGTGGACAGTCCTGGCATTGACGTCTTAGTGTGAAGAAGTGCGAGTGACTTGGTGCAACCGAATAAACGCAGTGTAGTTGCATTACGCGTCCGTTGGATGACGTGTGTCAGTGGCCGCATTGGGAACGGCATACTACTATCTCCTTTGTACAGTAACAGCATGTACACCGGTTTCTGTGGAACAGACGTTTCTTGTGGGTTTATTACTTTCGGCCTGCTGTGACAGTCAATAAAACCCGGTGGATAACCGTTGGAAACCACGAATAAACTTCATCTCTGTGTCTAGTGTCTCACCCGTACATTTAATTCGCGCCCTGTGAAACAGACAACGAACCGGCGAGCGCTTGTGTTGTATGAGTGAGAAACTTGAAATTCAGATACTACCCCATCCAGATACTGTACCATCCTTCCGTCGCTTGATGCTGATATCCAGAATGGCGAGCGTGTCTTCCTCTTCGAACTCAGACAATAACGTTAGATTTCCATACCAAGGGTTCAATAAGGCCAACAGTTTTTCCGTTGTCTGTCTGTCTTGTGCGAATACCATCATCACCATATCGACGATAAATCGGGATGTCATGAAGTGTATTCGCGAGGCTTAGCTCAACCACAGATTAATAATCCGGCCAAAATTAGTCCCAGAGGGCAGTTTATCGAAGCTCCGTCTGTTTGTTTAAATCCTATGTTTTGCAAATAAAATTTGATGTTTTCAGTACACAATAATACCAAAAACTTCAATGTATTGGCTGCGACATGAAGCTTCATGTTATGAGCCAGGGCAAAGTAAGCTAAATCCGACCGTCTCCCTTAATGGCACATTTGAGAAAAGCGAATTTACATCAAGAAAGCACATAACTTTTCTTTTTAAGTCAGTATTACCTAGAGTTTCACACATCTCAGACGTGTCTTTCAGACATAATTTAGAAGCGAGTGCGCGAACTGGCTGTAAAGCATCCATTAACCACTTGGTCACTTTGTGATAAGGCGAACCCACCATCACAAGGATTGGCCTCAAGGGCTTTTGCGGCTTGTAAATCTTTGGTAAACCGTACAACTGCAGAGTCGTACTACCAATATGTTTCATATACTTGTACTGTCTTTCGGTTATGTACCTATGTGAAAGTAGCATCTGCAACTCACGGCAAATGTGTTTCTCCACCAGCATTATTTTGTCCGGTTAGATCTCCGGTAGAAACTTCGTGTTATCTGGAAGAATGACATTCATTTTATTCACATATTACTGTTTGTCCACCACCACAGCTTCAGGTGTTTGACCATCGATGTCTGCGTTCAATCGCTCGTATCGGGTGGCACCAACGAGTGAGCAACGAGGAGGTTAGGAAGCGGGTGTTTGGCACTGATTGTCAAACGAGTTCTATTATTCAGTCACTGCATTTGCACAGACTTAGATGGTTAGGCCATGTACTAAGGATGCCAGCTAGTCGTTTGCCACACCGAACACTGTTTGCCGACGCTTTGACCGATTGGCGTAAGGTGCGAGGTGGACAGATGATGACCTGGCGTAGACAAGGGAAATCGTTCATGAAGGGGTTGGCCACTGTAGATCGGGTTCGTCTCCTGGGTTGGAACCCTCGCGACTCACAGAGTCGATGGCTTGAAACTTTAGGTGAGATGGCGGCTAACCGAGCTCAGTGGTGTGAATGTTGTCGTTGTCTGTCCGAGTTGTATGTGAAGTGGGTGTACTTAATGACACGTGGTAGTGAAAGCCGTAAGGAAGCTGTCTTGTTGATGACGCCTTACTTTCACTTGCAGCTCGATTGTTTGTTTGCAAGTTGTAGGCGCCTTGATGTTGTATGTTTGAATATGAACTTAGATATTTCTAGTAGTTAGGTCCCTTCCCATCCCCTTCTTTCTTCCTCTCTTTTTCTATATTGGTTTTTCCCTCGTGGTTATGTAGCAGTTAAGCATGGAAGATGGTGATTACCCTTTTCTCTTCTCTCTTCCTAAACAAGGTTTGTTTCTTTTCCTTCATGATTGTGTGGCAGTTAAGCATCAGTGTAAACCACTTATGTATTGCTGTCTAAAAAACCACATCTCCGAACCCTTTGTCAGGTTTTAGAAAAATTGCATTCTTCCAGTTCGATAGTTTCTCAAGGGCTTGGTAGTTATCACTCCGGAGTAGACATTTTTGTTGGGTTGGTTGTTTTAAAAAATGGCAGGATAAACCCACCTTTTTAACCTCAGACCAATTGTGGTTGTCCTCAGATGTGGGCGTCAGCCTTCCCAATTGATCCCATAGGTTTGAGAATTGTGCTTGCACTTGTGAAGTGTTAATAATCTTATGCGGTCATTTAAGTTGAAGCCCAATTACCGGCGCGAAAGAGATCTCGAAGAGAGATCCACAACTAATTTATGTGGATCCGTGAGAAATGTGTCACTTGGTGTGGGAGAGGACAATGATCTTTGTAGATATGTCATGCTAGAGTCCCGAACACGTTTGATAGTTCGACTACAGAAGTTCCAGAATTTAATGCACGAAACAATCGACAGGATGTCCAACAGTGGCAGCTACTTCAGTTGGGTTTCCAGCAATTTTGTCAGTTTATCACGAGTGGACTCTATATGGGATTCATTCAAGCGTCTGAGATTGAACGAGGTCACTTCAATGTTGCCTCTGCCAAGCAAAGACCAAAGGATTTTAAGATGAAGACCGGATTGATAATAACTACGTAAAGATTCCATCCTGCACTTTTAGTGACAATCTTGTAACGAAGGCTGACGAACTTGTCAAGGCCTTTAGTAATGTGAGCTAGGAGTCTTCGTTTCAGACATCTAAAACATCTTTCCCCAGTTACAAATTTGAATGACGAACTCAGAAGACCGGTTTTGCAAGATGGTAGTACCATTTTGTGTGTTCTCGTCAGTTGCTGTACGTAATAGCGGTGAACATCAATCCGCTTAAATTTTCCGTGTGTTAATGCGTCATCACAAGTCTGCCATCCTTAAGTCACTCGATGTACCGCTTGTCGTGCGTAGTAAGCCAGTTCTCTGCTCTGTGTGCAAAAGTTGTGGACCTTGAACCTCCGTCTGCCGTGGTTTTGACCAATTGCAGACAAATGTATATATTAGCTTGATATATGAATTTACTTCGTTTGAATATTATTGATGTTCATTGCTGTTATGTGTAGCAGTTGACGAGAACATACGAAATGGTGTTACCATGTGGTAAAAGCTGTCTTATTTAATTATTTAATGCAAGAGAATCATTTTGTCCAAAAATGTCGAAGTTGGGAGTGTGATACTCAGATAATTTGACGATTCTATGTCGGATCTTGATGTCTGTCGAGGAAGACATTTCATAAAGGGTCTCAAACGACCGGTGTCGGGTCATATACTATCCTTTGGTACTTGATAACCGTGTGATTTTGCCTCTTTTGACGCAATGATGATACTTTTGGTTCACTGGAAGTGAGTCTCTGTTCATCGACCACGGTTAGGAAACGCTCGACATTAAGGTCATGTTCGGTTGCGTTCTTCCCACATATTGTTGTCCACGTGAACAAGGGTTTCTTCTAAAATCTCTCTAGCGATGAGGTGGTCGATCGCTTTCTGAAAGCACGCTACCTCATTAGTTACACCGAAAGGTGTAAAGACTACCGTAAGCTTTAAACGATGTGAGAGGTTTCTCGCTTTCTTCGATGGGGATTTGATGATATGCGCTCTTCAAATTTAGTGTACTAAACGTATCGTACCTCGCTACCCTCTCGATCAGTTCATTTAATTTGGGAAGAGGATGAGCATCAAGAAGAGTGAATTTATTTACAGTTTGACTACAGTCCACAACCATTAGATGTTTACGTCTGTCTTTTGGGGGGACTAAAACTTGAGCGTACAATAGTGAGTTTAGTGGCTCGATTATCCCATCTCAATGGGGTTGTCGAATTCCCTCGCGTATCAACTTCTCGTCCTCAAAACCATGTCGTCGGGGTCTAGTTGCAACAGGTTTGCAGTCACCCGAAAGAATACGGAAATGTGGCGGTGAGTGAAGCCCTGCCGTCGATGGGGCAAATAAGGTGAGTGCTGGTTTAGTACGACGGATCAGAATATTAAGCCTTTCATGGAGCCCAAGGAAGTGTGCCAAAAGAACATACACGCATAAATTGGAGAGTATTGATGGCTTGATTGAATGTCACTCTGATTTTTGATAGGCAGTGAAGACGAATCAGTGTCCTTTAGTATCACCGAATGGGGAGTTGTATGCCATCGTTATCCGAGAACGGGATTCTTAGATCTTCCATATTTCCTTTCGAGTAACGTTCTCTAAGACATACTCCCCATGTTCACTAGGGCTATGCATTCAGCTCCACTAACTTTCAGTGGAACAATACATCGAGAAAAGCATCAGGAGGCCGCGACCGTCATGACAGTAGAAATCGAGATGCAGATACAGGAGGCAACAGGCTTCTTAGGACGACTTGATAAGCAAACTTTCCGGAACTAACCTTTTTTACCACGTCCGAAACATGTGGCATCTCTAGCAAGACATTTGTAACGTAGATATTTTGTCATATCTAGATAAAACACTGCGCTGAATATAGTAGCCATCGTCTTGTCGGTTTCTTCTAAGTTCTATATATTTTGGGTGTCTGTCACAGCGGTATGTGCCGAGTGCGACGGACTCAGTGAACTTCGACAATACAGATTATTCCTCGGCCATTTTGAGTGATCTTGCTTGATCAAAGGCTGTTTCAAAACCTAGAGACTTTTGCTCCAGAAGTCATCTCATCTTATTAGATAGGCTTCCACCGATAAAAAAGTCTCGGATGGCGTCATCGCGACCTTGTTAAGCAGTAGTCGTCTTGAAAGTGCAGTCCTTGGAAAGCGACTTAAGATGCCGAGCTAACTGATCAAGCCATTGACCGTTCTCTTCCTAGACGGTAGCTGACAGGTGCAAGGCAAAAATCCCATTTTTAATTTGAAAATAAACACCCTGGAGCGTAGTTGTGGCTACTTCAAACGATTTATATTCCGAAATAAGTTCGAAGACTGATTTTTAGATGTATCTGTTGCGTGTGCTCAGTTTGTTCGACTGGAACGACAGGAAGCTGAAGAACGTACGATACCAATACTTCCATTGTTTTGAGAAGCCTGACGCGCTAGTTCGACATCGTAGTGCTCTGGGCGAATAAGGCAATCCATTGGGGGGGGGATTGCCTGTGAGATGAATCTAATGTTAACGGGGATTGAATTTACCACTGAGGCTGTGGCTGTCGTGGCCTACTGACAGGTAGCGATGGTCATCTAGTCACCCGAAATGTGCAACCAATATCGAATAGACAAAGTGGGTGTTGTCATTTCGGTACGTTGACTAATACCCTGAAATCTGGTCTCCAAATACAGCAGACATTCTATACGTCCACCACCTGTGCGAGGGCGGTCATGTGACCTGTCTGAGGCGTGAGAGGCTGAAGCCTGGTGGTTAGAAGTCGGATCTACAAGGACGGTATTACTGTGGGTGGCTCTATTTTTTTTGGACGTGGAGCGTAACTGTTAGATATAGAGGTCGGGAAAGCCTGGGAGCTAAATTGGAGGGAGTAGCAGTAGCATGCTTTCGGCTATCCGCCCTGCCCTATGTAAAAAATAAGACGACCTGTTTTATACTGCCGAACGATTAATGCAGTATGGTGTGAATATTCTTGTTTGTATGCAGGATGTTGACAGGATGTTCACTCTTAAACAATCGAATGATGACGGTCCTTAACCAAAGCCTTTGGCTTAAAATCTTTACCACAAGGTAGTTAGTGGGTGATAGTGTAGTAAAACTAGTACTTTTTCCGGAGAAAGTTGTCAACCTTCTTTCAACCCTCAACCTGAGGGATCGAGAGACTATGGTTCATCAAACCTGTATCTATTGACATGCCTGTCGTGAATGACTATGATTACCACACTGTCCGGTTTAGTCCTGTAGGTTGCCGAGATGCACAAATCACACCGCGTCAAGATCCAGCCTCGTTTTGTGAAAGTGTTCTTATTTATTATCATTCCGGATCTTAGCGGTGGCCCAGATACTGTAAGACTGGAAAGGAATTAAGTCCTACTCCTGATATTTAAGTTGAAATTACTGGATGTTAGATGGATTTGAAAGCCAACTTGAGAATGACAGTGAGTCAAAGGATCAGGAATGGTAATATGTGATATGTGTCTTTCTGCCTTACTGGATACATCAGATAGTCCGATCTAGTTTTTGCTCGGAGATAGCCGATGCAATATGAAATTAAGAGTGATGAGAGGGATATCGTCAGAGTGCTTAGGTATGAGTATGATTTCAGTTTATGCCGTTAACCAATGCTTTTATTTTAGATGTTTCTGTCGTAGAACAGCGGGTTGATAACTATGGATTAAAACCAAATCAGCTCTTTCTGCACTTTGGACCAATCCTGGTCCAACCCCTCAATCTGAAAGATTAAAAGGCTAGTTCATCCGGTCTGTATCTGTCGGCTCGTCTGACGTTAATGGCTGTCGGTTTAATCATCACATTATCTTGTTTAGCTCGATAGCTCATCAAGATGACCAACCGTTTGTGCTGCGGTAACGCTCAATTTTTCTTCCACAGATACCTATTAATTTGATCACGATTGCACACACCGATTTGTATTCATTCGAAGTCCTTATATTTTCATTGTTACAGCTGAGGCTATCGCCTATTTTATGTAAAAGATATATCCTCCCAAATCAGATACACTATTAATCTAAACAGTTCACTTGGATGGTGGCCAAATGTTTATGCTGTTTTTGATACTGAGCGTGCGTGCAGTGCTAGTTATTGTTTAAACTAGCCGTAAGACTACTGATTTGACAAATTGGTTAACATTTCACGGTAAAACAAGTATGTACACACTTTCTCCGATTTTCCGAAGTCCGATTTGCCCGATTATTTTTCACCACATCAGTTGGGCTTTGTGTCCAATTTTCCTCTTTCAAATTAACATATTTTTGTGCATCCATTGGTAGCTTCGATTAATGTATGAACTGGTCATTTTCAGTGCCGGTATAACTCAAGAATCGGTAACGACTTTCGAAACGGATGCTAAGAAAAAGAAGACTGTGGTACGTTTCTGTTTGTTCTTCCACTTGTGCATTTCCCTCTTCTTCACATTATAATTTCGTTAGACAGATATTGCTGTTTCTCTCATCCAACAACTCTTGAGTGAAGCTATTCTTGTTTAGTATCATGAGTAGGCTCTTAAATCCAACTGTAACTGTGCCGTATGCTCAGAGTTTGCCACCTAAACGACATCTCTTGGTGTTTTAATGTCACAACTAATCAACTGAAATTGTGGGTGGAATTTTACAACTTACGTGACTTAACCGGAATCCGCCATTTGTCGGGGAGCTTATGTTCCCTTTGTGAAAGCAGGTGAGATGTTCTATGGTGTAGTAGCATACATTTGGCATCAAAAGAAGTCTGGAAGTTTACTGTCATGTATCTTTTCTTTTCCGTTCAACTTCGACATGTTCTTCATCAGTATCAATATATTTTTTAGGACGATGAACCCAAATATTAAAACCCGTCACACTCCCGTTTTCCGTGCTGGTCACATTCAGCTTAAACATAAGTTCCCACACATTTCTTGGATTATCGAACTAGACGGAAATGACAACGTGCACGATTAACGTGGTTAACTTGTACCTAATGAATTTGTTTTCAGAATTGGTTAAAAAAAACTCCATTATAAGATGCAACCCGTTCACAGGCGCCTTTTCATTATGCAGCAACCGTTTTTTAACGTCACCCACAATGAGATCAGCTAAGGCTTTCAGCGAGCATATCTCGGTGTGTCAGGCAAATGTCGCAACTTGAATTCCTTGTCCACCATGACGTTGGTTTCCTTTGGAAAGAAAAAACGATCTTCGATTTTCCTGTCGACTTTTGGGGCCTGAATTTCTTTAAGAGCTGCAACAGTTGACTTGAATAGGGGTCGTACATATGCACCCAAATCTCTGCCAGTGAAAGGTCGGGAGAACGTGTTAGACTATCCCCTTGGTAAAAGTCTACTGTCAGTATCACTAATGTGAAGGCCAGAGGAGTTTTCCCTGCTAGTTAGACGCGGCGCCGTGCCACGTCACGGGGAGGCCGCCACACAAAATTCTCGCTTAAACCAAGATAAACGTGAATTTCTTCGGGGGCGGGGTATTCAAGTCCAATAGTTCTTGGAGCTGACGGCTGGGATTTTTTGGGTCGTCTGCTACTGCTGCTTGGGTAACGGCTATGTTGCGCGCATCAGTGCCAGTCGCGAAGAGTCTGTGACGTTGAAATTTTCAACCTCAACTTTTGAAAGCCACCGAAACAGTTATCTGATCTGGAACTTGATCGCTGATGTTGATTTTTTTAGCTTATCGATGCAGTAGAAAACATGGAACTCTCAATCAAAGTTGTTGCAAACGAATTGATTTGTTTCTGTCGTCGTTTTCCGAATGGAGGGGAACGATTTTTTCATACACTTATGAGTTTATGCTCCAACTGAAACTTGCCGATTTTCCTGTGCACACCACATAGAGCACAAATTTCCGAGCTGCTCGCCTAGTACCATCTTTTTTTGGTCGTATTTTTTTTTAAAAAAAGTAGGAAACTCATAATCAGTTGTGAACCTGTCACGCTTTGGAAATAATGCCGCCTGTCGTCCTTGATTGTCTCACCGAGCAAGCCTACCTGTTTCATAGTTGATATCCACATGAATGTCAATTCCCGATCTGCAGTCTGACAGGGAGCCGAGTTGCATTAATTTGTTCACGTCTAGTCTCATACGTCTGTTTTCAGCTTTAAGTCTTAACCTTGTGTTTTGTCTCAAGCTGTCGGTGATCCCGACCAACCAAACAGAACTATGGAAATTCATAATGAGTCAGTCATCTTGCTAACTGTGTGGATGTTCGCACATCTCCCGATTTAGTAGATAGCGCTTCAATCTTATCCAGATAGACGGTCAGGACTTTCATGACCCGTTGCCAAGTCACCCCGCTACCTTACGGCTTTTCGTCGAACAGCAGCCGCATGAAACTGCGGCGTGCGATAGACTCACCAAAATACTTGACCCAGCTAGCGCAAATTGTTTTTGTCACTTCGTTTACTAGCCGCCAACTTGGAGGTTGCGCGACCACTCGTTAACGATCTGTCACATTGCTCACTCAGTAAGCTTATATAAAACTATTTATCGGAGAAAACGCTGATTAAATGTCGAAAACACACAGACCAGCAACTCTCTCACTGTTCCTTGAAGTCCGTGGGCTCAATCCGCCTACTGAATAGTCGCTGGCTGCTCATTTAATCAAACGACTCTACAGCGCACATATTGCAGCGACATGATTGTTTACAGCTCGATCCCGGGAGGGTAAGTGTTTTAAACTAATGACCGGAGATTTTTATTACCATCTTGAACGCTAAAGACCTCTGGTACTGTTATTATAAATAGCTTGACATGTTTCTCATGCGGTTTACTTAGCCCTGTCAACACTGCATATTATCAGCGGTAACATTACGTGAGTTTTGTTGCAGTATAATGTATTGCCCATTTTCCCACCGACCTTTCCGTTCAGTTCATTCCGTGCTCCGCGCTGATCATGATTTGAAAATGCATGGAGTCAGCCGTCTTATTCTGAATGAACGATCTTGCGCGCTAGCAAATTTACTTCATGGTCTGGGTAACAGTGATTACTGAAGGACGCCGTGGTATTGACATCATTTGTTGCTCTAGGTTCTTTACTGATTGGACAAACGAGTTCGCTTCACCGTTGATATCTGCATACCTGATTAGCCTTTCAAAGTTCGTTGGTACGATTGGATTACTAGAGTACAACTACCCACTGTCTCGAGTTAATAAAACACTGGATGTGTCTAAGTATTCCCGAGAAATGTGCATACAATCAAGCTTGGGTAACAACCTCACTTTTGTTCCACTTATTTGGGTTCCATTGAATGTCATTGAGCTAGTTCTTTGTGGAAGCACCGCGTCTCCACTAGCGTCCCCCTCATAACGTGTAAATCAGCGAAAATCGTCTCGCCATTGCACTACCAGGCAGATTTTTTGTGAAGACTACCAACGTACGCAACAGGAACTCGTCGTACCGGGGTGTTCGCCACAGCCGAGTAGCCCGCAGATGTGAAGTGCATAACTTTTGATCACAATTCAAATTCCGCCTTTAGCTTTAACAAGAGCGAAACTCGAGCATGATGCTTCCCTTCGAAATGTGTTCTTAAATGATTTGTAATAATACGAAAGCTGCAATCAATTTTAGCTGATGTTCTACCTGTATCCAAATCCCCTGTTACTTATCAATAATCAGAATACTGCTGGACAAGTCTAGCGTGGGGTCATCGATTGGAGTTAACAGGACAGTTACTTTTTCTCGTCTAAAGGCGATCGGACATTCTGGATGTTACTCCTTAACGAATGTGGCCGAGCGTTTGCACGTGGTAATATCGAATCAACTACATGCTTACTTTGCAGTTGACAAACTATACACTTCGTACAAATGGTTACGCTATATGTTTCAACTCATAGTGGAATGCGCACGTGGACACTTATGTAACTTGAAGTTACCTCTCTAATGGCTATCTCCCTAATCGTCCTCCCTCACCTAATAGCGACATTCAGTCGATACGGAGGAGTGGCGCCATCACCGTCGCTTAAGTTTATATTATTTCAAGTCGAACCTCACCCACAACTGATCGCAGCTGCCGCATTCCCATAGACTTTCTAGTCGGCCCCTTTCGACAAGAAGCACTAGATTCAAGTTTCCCTCTCATTAAAGCAGCTCGTCAGTAGTGCATATCCTTGCCACTACCGAGATTATAACTCCGGCTACGCTTTCATGAGGCAACCCTGTTCACCACTGCACGATTGATCTCACATTAAGCACGACCGAATTTTCATATCTGAACGCTCAACCATTTTCGCTGATCATTACTGACAACCGAAGGTGGTTGAGCGTTCAAACATGAAAATTCGTTTGTGCCTAATATGAAGTCAATGGCACAGTGACGAACACGGTTACCTTGTGAAAGCGTGGCCGGAGTTCTAGTCCCGGCCATGACAAGAGTATGCACTACTGATGAGTTCTGATTAGAGCGAAACTCGAATCTAGTGCTTCTTTTTGAAGGGGGCCGACTGGAAAGTCTATGGGAATGCGAAAGCTACGATCAACTGTGGGTGATGTTCAACTTGAAATTAACCAAATCTCCGACTACTCATCCATGTTATTTATTAAGATAAAAGCAGGTTTAATTATCACTACTTTTATTATTGCCTCATTTCTTAATTTTGCGATAATTATTTTGTACATTTTCTGGCAACTCACCGGAAGGGCTACCTGTTACGTTTGCTGTTACGGATGAAGGAACATCAAAGCCATGCCATTGTTTTCGTGACCCAAAGCTTGGAACAGGCGCAGTTGCGGAATTTGAAGGATGTCATTCATTATTTGCTTTTAATTCAACTGCTTTTGGAACACTGTCAGCCGAAAATAAACCGTGATGAGATGTCGCCTGTTTTGCAGTCAATTCAGGCGACGAACACCGGGGCGTTTTCCCCAGAAATCGTGAAGTTGTTAACTCGTATGTGGTGTTTAACCACTTCCACGGATGAAACTTCAACGGACTCAAAACCACTAATTCTTCAGAAAAACCTGGACGAATTACATCGGTTAGTTGGCTTTGATTGGATTTTAATCTTGAAGTATACTCGTTTAAAGGAATGGCAACGTTTTAATCGCTACATTTCATCAGTTGTTATGTCAGTCATTACATTTCACCCCCTTAGGGCAGCGTTCGTTAGGAACATTGTAATCGAGCTCCTTTTGACAAAGGAACAAATCGAACGCGGTCCATCACAAGTCCGTGAAAGTGCGTCGTATTTGATAGCACTGGTCGATTCGACAAGACAGGGGCATTGCACTTAAGGTGATTCTGGATATAGTGTTGCTCATACGGCGAACAGGATGTCTAGCGTCGTTACGGTTGAAATATGATAGTCTCTTAAAGCGACCAAAACCAACAGTAATAACCTTTGCTCAAGGCGCCGTTATTTTTTATAAATTCATTTAGAATATGTTACATACCGTGCTTAAACTTTTTATTGCATTCGTCCAAAATCTATGCATTTATCGCACTGTTATTTGATCGTTTGCACATACTTCCTATCCTGATATCCATTCGAGTTGTACTCTGAAGTTCTAGCTCCTTCCAGTCGTCTTTAGTTAACTCAACCAAAAATATGTAGCCTTCATTTTCTCATTAGTTTCCACGACCACTTCCTATTCTCATCTTTTTTTGTTTTTCTAAATCCTGAGGAAGGCCACCCGAGGTGGTTGAAACGTAGAGTATTATAACTTGTTCGTGACGTTGTGTTATTCTCAATCCGTCTATCACTATACGTCAATTGTTTTGCTTCTGGTTACCTGCAATTTCGAACAAGATCCATGGTTTCGATTCAAACAAGGTGAAACTGTGCGCTTGTGTGTATAGTTTTATTCAGTTGAGTTGTTTTTACCCATTTTTAAGTTGTGTCTGTCATGCTGTTTGATCCGTAAGGTAAATTAGTGTTGTGGTGGATGACGAAGTCGGAGACGCGAGTATTCCAACACCCGGTGGAATACCTCAGCGCATTAATGAGTGGTATTCAAAAACCCAAAGCGGATAGATGGTGAACCACACGGGTGGCCGAACGAGCTATCGCTCAACGATACAGGATCAACGGACGAGGAGTGGTAGGCGTAATCCCCCGACAGAAGGCCTCAGCCACACGCACAAACTGGGGAGATGTGCACACGATGTGGGAGTGAAAACCGCCGTTGTGTTGTAGGTCGGAATTCTGGTTTATAAACCCGAGGGCGCACGTGGCATGAGAACGCGCGAATGAGACAATAAAGATCGTACTTCGTTGAACTACTTTTTGCCACAATGTTGCGTCCAAAATGTGTTCTTACAAAAGATAGACTTAGCGTGACCGCCCGTGTTTTTTTTGTTGTTGTTGACAGGGGGCACGATATCCGACTAGTTGATAGAAACTGTCCCTCATTTCTTTCTGCATATTCTTTCCAAGGTCTGCGCACGACAGATTGAACATTGAATGGGCGGATGAAGACTTCCATTTTTCCCCAGAAAAACTATCGTCCATTCAAGTGGCTTGTTTGCATAAGCTTGTTGATTTATCCACACAAGTCTGCAGGCTTTACTCCAGCTTGTTCGTTGGTTGTGTTTGTGTCCAGTTATTTGCACGAATGTACCGGATCTTGCTGATCGTTGACTCTACCAAATATCCTGACGAGTTGAAGACTAGTCTTCGTGAACTAACCGATTTAGTCACTTCCATCTGGAGGTCTCCCGCTCCTAAACCTCTGGTGTCTAACGCGCGGCTGAGAATCCTATCGTCAGAAGCAACAGAGATGCCTGTAGATCAGAAAGTGTTGAAAAAGTTTGGCCTCCTGCCACAGTTGGAACCGCGATTTGAGGAAAGGTTAGTTGTACTTTATTTATTTCAGGTCATAAAGTTGTCGGTGTGGATAAGTAACTGGATTCGAATATTCCGGTTTGTCTTCTATACTTGTGTTAGTTGTTCTCTAAACATAAATCATTTTTTCCGTTCGTTTTCATGACTTATGGGTTTGGCACCACCGCACTCACTAATAAACAACCGTGATGCCAATCATTACTGTTTATGACCCAGGCTTTCTTTAATCAGTGGGGTGAACAACCCAGACGACGCAGCTTGCTTGCTACGTACAGTTTATTTGGCAGACACCTCAGGCCAGCTGCTCAAAAGTACCAAACCGGGGTTGTTAAAGAATCTTCTGGAATAACACGATTAATATGCATCTTATGTTGTGTCGCCTGACCATAGCTATCAGAGTTGAACGCGACAACACACTTCTCAACAGCTATCCATCAGTCCCCAATATTGAGGCCTTTGGCTCTAAGATTATGGCCCCTCGACACTCTTTTAATTGGTGAGTGATTCGCGTCGTTTGAGAAAGTCTACGTAGGCACAACAAACCATTCATTATTGTTGACAGCTCCGTTTATTTTACATTTCCTTTTTTCTGGTCATCAGGATCTTGTCGATTGACAGTAGTTCAGAGGCGAAAATAGTCACTTGACTGTGACCATTGTTCCACTACATTCATCTTGTCTTACTTAAAGTCAACCTAATTCACCTCGGTATCTACGTTTTATTTTGTGTCCTCTTAACACTGTAGGTTCGTTTACGTTCTAATTTAAATCATTCAAAGGAGAGTCAAATAAACAGCACGTTTCATTTTCCAGTCTGACATACTGCTAATGTCAGTCATCGTTAACAGCTCTGCACATCTCATTGGCTATACGTATAAAGCAACTCAATCGAACGCATGAGAAGTCAACGTCACACGTGTTGTTATCAGACTAACGGAAAAGATAGTCCCAAACGGAGCGTGTTTATCATGATGTCCCACTTGAATAGCGCCGGTACAGCATGTTTATAGGAATAGCAACCAATAAAATGAATGTCCAATGTCGCACGAGTAGGTACACGGAGTATGCGCAAAAGAGTGAGAAGGGAATCAGTTAAGCGTCATTACATCACTCTTTTTCGGAAACATACTCATTAGTAACAGTTTGTTTAGGTATCCACCATTCTGACCAACCGCGATGGATATCGATGGTGTGTATCACGTGTGTTGCTCGGCTCACGTCATTCGGGTGACATTGTAACAAAGTTTGGGCTTATGATCGCTAAACAAGTATCTTACGTTAACATGTTTCCCATCCTCTCGTTGATGGTCTCCCGGTCCATTGTCTAGCTTGATTACCTGAGGTTCCGAAAACTACAGTTGACCCTTACGAACATTACGCAGTTCCACACGAGCAGGCACACCGCTCGGTAAAACGGGTACCGACTTAGTTTATGAATTGCTATACTGATACCACCTTCCAATTTCCTTAGCTTTTGCAACCTTGCGGTAATTCTGGGTTGCGTTCAGTTCCGTACGCAAAGCTATCCCTTACATTAATCCTCATTTGTATCTCGGGGTTGACTGACTCAGTAGTTGAATAACGCGTCAAGTATACTGTCTGCCCCTCATAGTTGCACAGTTTAAATTGCTCCTTTTATAAAGCGTTTCAACCGCTTTACCATTATATACCTTCTGCTCTGTGGAACCTTGTCTCAAATTTGAAAATCAATTGCATGTTCATATGTGATCGGAATGTACGAAATATTACTCCGGAGGACATCACGTGATATGAGTTTACATTGTCTTATTCAAGTTCATCAAGGAAATGAATTGTCTTAAAGTTCTTCAAGGAAGATTCCCTTAAAGATATCATCAGTGAACAATATTGTTGGAATGTAACGGAATCCACTCATTGTTCATGCGTCAACTACAGATAATTCAGCCCGCACTTTCTGGTGTAATATAAGTTCATGAAATTCACTTAACGTTGCGTCAGTTGCTACGAGGGAAATACTTTACTCTTTGAAGCACGTCGCCTTTCTGAGTTTTGATTGGAATTTCCGTTTTCGTGGCTGCTTCAAGGCCAGTATGATAACCCCTTCTATCTTCTTTAGATCGTAAGATTTATCGGCGTTGGATACGAGAGACGTGAAAAGGTGCGAACGATATTCCGCAGTGAGACTGTGGAAAACTAAACGTACCATCAACTAATGTGGAAAGGTCTTTTGCTGCAACGTGCTAACAGCGTAGTCGGCCTCATTGTCTGTCCTAAACGCAAAATATTGACCAAAAAGCAACAAGTGCCACTTCTCACAAACCGGAAATTCCATCTCACCAGTGAAAAAGTTGTACTCCGTTTCGGATAGATTCCTTGAAGCGTAAACAATAACCCCTTGTTATCTTTGATGCGGCTGTGACAGCATCGTTTCGAGATCCGTCAGAAACTTCACTTGATACGAACGTCTGGAAAGTTTCATCAACTCTCCCAAACACGTAGGTCGAAAAACCATGTTATTAATTTACGCAAACGTACGTGCTTATTCGAGTTAGTGGTCCCGGTGGCTCACTCAGCTGCAAAATTAGGTCGGCGTAATAGGAACACATTCGTAAAATACACCTAATCTGCATTCGTTGTTGAACAAGTTATATAAATGAAGACAGCAATCCATCCATTCTAAGGTTTTTTGTTCCCACTTAGCAGTACTTTTCGAACTCCTTTGGATACGTTTTACTGCGGTGAAAGTGGACACTACGGATAAGAGGGCAATCGTTAAGTGCTACCCCAACCGATCGCTCAGATTACCGTAAACAGACCGAATGAGTGAAGCTCATCCGACTAATGCGCCTCAGCGCGATGAGACCCGGGTGCTGAGTATATCACCTCCAGTTTGGTGACTCCGCCCTGTTCTTAGTACAGTGAACATAGGTTGATTCACGTTCCCCAATCAGTTCACCTGTCCGTGGGCTTCACGGCTGCAACTTATCTTTTCAGAGTACTGTGTACTAATAAAACTATTCAATATTTGAGTTCAATTTGTAGTGTTATCAGACACTGAACTCCCCGACGGAATTAAAAGATGCATTATTCAATTAAAGCCTTGCTGACGACCGTCTTTGGCTACTTACTACTGTTAGCATCCCGTTTTTCGTACAATTATTTGATTGCACTGATCTAGCTGCGTATCCTTTTCTCATATTGTACATGGTTTGAACCTAGTTGTTAATTTTCAGGCCATAATTTGTGGTTGTGTTGGAACATTTCTGTAATAAACAATACGGTTCAGAAATCTGGTGGAGACAAACGAAAAACGTGCTCTCCAACTGTTTCGTCGTCTTTCCTTTAACTTAATCACAAACGTCTGTCAACAGTCACCTGTTCCCATTTCCCTACTTTCATTGTTTAGGCTTTGCGTTCATAACGATAAGAATACCGCGTCTAAGAGACTACTCCAGAGGAAAGTCGCCCGTGAGAAGCGCGGAGCAATGCGTGAAATTCGCCGTGATGGTCAATTCTTTGCCATGCATCAGCTGAAGTTGACCAAAGCCAGGTGTGCATCCCAACGTTTTACCGTGCTTCTGTGTTGTCGTCTGTTTAACTTCTAAGTGTTCGATCTTCATGTTAAGTGACATAATTGGGCAACCTGGTTTGGTGCTTCACACATTCGCAAGCTTGGCAGCTCAACGTCAACACCACCCATTTTAACTGCAAATTGTTTTGCTCCTGTCGACCGAAATTATCGATCATCCTGGTTTCTAATTATTGGTTGAAGTTATGTCGTTTGCTGATCTCAGGCTTCCTCTTTAAACTGCTGAGCGAATTTTTTTAGGAATGTTTTTCCGCTTTTAGTTTATTGCATGACACTTCGGTTCAGAAGGGCTTCAAATTTTGTTAGAACATGTACGTAGTCACCAGCTTTGATCTTATGTGCTAGTGTCGTATCTTTTTGTCTTACACAAATAAGATGTACACTCCCATGGTTTGGTACTTTCTAGATAGCTACAACAATGAGGTTGTCGCTAATTTGAAAGGTTTCGGCACACTTGCTTGTATAGGACTTAAGTGATGAATTATGGAAATGTATCGCTTGAAATTTTGTGCATTATTGTACACTTCGTTTTAATATGTTTCAGCGATGCTGCGCGCAAAAAGAAGACCCAAGCAATTCTAAACTCTCTGAGAACTATCGAAGACTGATAACTACTTTTTCGAGTTGTACACCATGAACGTTTTTGTAAATAACAAATACTTTTCCATCACTGCTTCTTCATGAGTTGGGACAAACTCTGTCTACCATACGCTTAATTATTCAAAAATGAAAGGACACGTTTTTAGTGGCAACTTTTGGAGGACCTTTCGCACGATGCTTATAGCGACTGTTTTTTGAAGTTATTCAGCAGCTCAGACGCTGACATGACAACGCCCAATTTTCTTCTCCATCGACCCCTTCACAATACTGTTACCACCGATCGCAACTGAGTCGATATGGTCAGATTACTCATGCCTGGTCATGGGCGCTTTAACGCCCATAGTGACGTTGGTATCCTTGATACATCTGGCTCTTACTTGAAACTGTACACTCTACTCGTCTTTTACTCCCATTAAATCCGCGTCAACAAGCAAGCTTCTGGCCTTTACACGATGGTGTTCGACGTACAAGGTAGATACTGTCAAGTTGCCACAACCTAGGTAGGAACAGTCGCATTAACCCGTCGTTGTCACCACTGAGTTATTACGAGTGTGAGTAGCACGTTTCCTCAGGCATTCCATCAGAAGAATTCAGGGCCTTTCCTGTTAGCTAGTCCGTGCGTGAGGCTTTCTTCCGTACTCTCATCTTGTGAGTTAAACTGTTAGTGGGAGCATGCATCCGAGTCAATCTACCGATGGGAATTCTAAGACCTTCTAGAGGATAGCGACCTGCATCATGACCCTTTGATGAAAAACTAAACGTACCAATAAAAAAAATCTAGCTAGCGATGGTTTGTGAAACTCTTCAAATTGACGTCCACTGTGTTCGTGGCATAAAAAAATTTATCTCACAACTACATATCTTATGTAAACACACTTTGGAGTACTGAGAAACGGATATTAATTTGAAAGTACCGAAGCTCAATTTACACATTGAAATACATGGTGTGTGTACACCCACCTACGGCTTCATTGACGTCGGCAAGGTGCACGTCAGCGAGTGAATGTGAACTGACGTTAATTATCGGTTTATCAAACAGTTATTCCACCAGTTTCGGGACCGAAATAACCGTATGTAGATTTCTATTACGACTGGACGTCAGGATCAGCGACTAGTGATACTGATTCCAGACTTCAATTCAATTCCGTCACACGAAGTTTAATCGCTAGATGTTTCCAGTTTGAGGTACCACTCCTGTTAAATGTAAGCCTTTTTTTATGCGGTCCAATCTTATTCAAATTCGAGCTCAATCGTCATCGATTGGCTTGAAAGACAGTTGAGATGCACGATTGAACTTCACTGTTTCAAAAAATCAACTTGTATGAACTACTTCCGTCGGATGGCTGTGCAAATACACAGACATACTAGTAAACATAGAGCTTGGTATTTTTACGCGCGTGATACAAAACAAAAAGTTTACTGCGAGAGCAGATAGAGGATGGATAGAAATGGAAACGATGATATTCATGAACAGGTTTAGTAACTGAAAGCACTTTAGTTTCCATAAGATGTGAAGGAAGAACAACGTATGTGTGTAACCGGTGCCTAGAAATCCCTCAGCAATTTTTTAGATAGTAAAAGTACAAAAGTATGTGCATACGCATTTCGAAGTTTGACAAGAAAAGCTTAAAACTCCCGGGGGGTGCACAGCGACAGCGTTCGTGGATCCATGCCACCACTGAGAATCATGGCTTCGAACGGATGTTCACCTGACTTGCTGCGGTGACACAGATAGGTATAAGGCTTGAGGAAATGTTAGTCCGCGTGATAGGAATAGGGATTGTTTCCGTGATGGCATAATACTGGGGCATTAGTGTTAGTTATCACGTAGGCTGTTTAACACAGACAAGCACGAATCCGTTTGAAGTCAGTAGAAGAATCTGAAGTTCACTTCAGAGCCTGATAGAAATAAGAAGAAGAACCTACTGTGGGATGAAACAGAAATCACTAAAAAGCGCAATCTTCCCATTGCCATTTCATAGGGTCGTCAAGTAGAATGGTTTAGCAGTAGAAGTTAACATTGAGCTTCTCTCGGACGGAACTGCAGGCAGTGGTTAATCACAAATGAAAATACTTTATGAGAGTAGGGGCGTTGCTATTTAAACTTACTTAGCTGATAACAAAAACAATAAAAGTGTTGGGATTTTGATTGACGCAGGCAGTAACACCAACAAGCATCCTGATAAAGTTGAGTTCTTTGCCAAGCTATTTAAGAAGATACCTGAGATATGTTTATAAAAAAAATTTGAAGCAGGCGTATGTTGCTGCAGGCTTTAGTCACCTGTACCACCCCAGTGCAGATGGACTTTGACGAGATAGGAGGTGATAGTGAGTGCACTGACAAGTGTAAGGGAAATATCTACAAAAATAATCTTCATAAAACAGCCAAGGATGGAAAAAAGAGACCAGGATAGGACCAGACGTATCACGGAATGGTGTGCCTGAGTTGAGTCCACATGAATTTTCTTGGAAAAGGGGCTAGGTGTAGAATGAACGATAAACTCATCGCCCTCGGTCAAAATTAAAAAGGATAACAGAATGAACTCGGTGTAACTGAAAGACTGAAGGTGAACTGAAAATGCTCGGCGGAAGCGGCGATTGTTTGGGCAGTCTCCCAGATCAATGAAGAATGCATCCCTATGGTAACAACGTGTCCTCAATTTAAGGAAATGAACACAGCCATCGGGTATTTAAGTCAGAGATCGCAGCAAGGTATATCACAATCGCTTGATAGGATCAACACCGCCCACTTGTTCATCAGTCGGCCTACAACGATCGCCAGCATTTTGATGTGAATCACTCGCCACAGCTAAGCTATGTTCTGGCTCAGGAATAGAGGTGGTGATGGCCGTGACCTGTGACTGATTGACCAATTTGGCAATCGAATGGTTCGACATCGGTTCATGAGTCGCAATGGAATGGCCCGTAATTGGCTTAGCTGATGTGATTGATACAGACTGTGGATATTGTAACGAACGACTTTCAACTGGGGATCGACAAGCCGGCATAGCGGGCGCGTGGGAATTGGCCACAGTGTTCAGTGTTGACGTTGGGATGACACCGGCAATTGTACCAAAGGTGGGCATACTAACAGAGGCATTTGCTGTCAGCGTGGTTACTGTGTTAGCTGTGGTAGTTGTAGCAGCAACAGCAGTTGTGTATGGTTGCACTGTTGGAGGTGCACCGGTCCAAGAGTTTGCAATGGAAGTGACTGATGTGGTATTGCCTCCACATGGTGGCTTGGGCAATCGACGTCGTAACCACTCATGACGAAACGCTTCACGAGGTGTCATACGTTCATCTGGTAACCACTGGAGGCATCTCCGGAGGAAGTCTATAAATGCATTATCTTCACAGCCACCTAAAGCGGCAACCAGAGACCGACTGCCAGGAGTGCCCCGTATTTTTCCCCGTTTACTCTTACTCGGCCGCAGCACTACGCGGCCTTCAGCGTCGGTAGCCATACAGTATCGTGGGTAACCATGCGTACTTGAAAAGAAGTGCTTCACGCGACGACATTGATCCAAAAGCTTCTGTGGTGGCATTCCAAGAAGTTCAATGATACATGCAAGTTGATCGCCTTCGTCTTCACCAGGAAACAATGGGGTACCTGATACAAACGGGGTAAATATGCAAACGGGTTAATCAAGACGGTTACTTGATTACACGAAGTGCTTTGAACCGAAAAAAGTGAGGACCAAGAAATGACCATGGGGTTATACCAAAATATCTGTTACTTGTATGCTAGACACAACTCTGACACCACTATTACTTCAGATCTGAACAAAATTCTCGCGTATCGTAGCTCTCGGACATGTGTCAATAGAATATGGATCAAAGATTACCATGTATACCATATGATACTGATTGTGCCACTTGTCGAGTTACGTTTGAACGATACGCCGTCAAATTAACTGACCGAGGACAGAGACGTTCAGTGTATCTAAGAATTTCAGCTCACCATCGGTGTTACCATCACTAAGACCTATGGTACTCTGAACTGCCAACAAGTGTCGAAAATGGAAGCTACTTAATGACTCAGACGGGAATAAGCACTTGCTTCAGAAAACGATGGCTAGAGAGATATTTCTGACCGGAGTTACTCAGGGTTAAAAGTATGTTGTAGAAAAGAGAACTGGGTCGTACATACATTTGTACATTTTTCTCACAATCCGGAAAGTTTGAACCTTAACAAGCTTTGAATGTAACTATAATATTTTACTTATAAGTAACGCAACTTCAATCCTCAGAAGTGATGCTAGCGGGTTTCAGCGTAAGCTGCCTGGGAACTCTGTCCGGGACAGTTGATCCCCTGGATTATTCGGTGGACTCAATATGAGACAGTGAGACGAGCGGTGGGTCGAGGCTGAATGTGAGATTTCCTGGCTCTCGGTGTAACTTCAGTGTTCAGCTGGTAGGGCGCCTGTTACGTTTAAACATGCCATTTCCGATGGTGGTTCGAATTCAGCCGATGCGCAGATTTTCTACTACTGGGTCTCCCAAACTTTACGGACAATTACTCGGATCAAACGTACCACGTGCCTTTTCACACCCTCATTAGGTTGACATTCTACAAAAAAATGAACTCGTTTCACGATTACAGAAAACTAATGAATCGAGGAAGAAGGAACGCTATTAGTCAATCTTTAATTGTATTGCGTGACAATTGTTAATGTATGGCTAAATTAGCTGACAGCGCGCAACGAAAAATCGATAAACAAATTTGTGATGAATCTCTTGCAATAATGTTTTGTCCCTTTTAATCAAGCCAAATGAAACGACAGGTGTGAGGCCTGAATCCAATACATAACTGTAGTATCTAAGCCTATAGTACCCAATGTCTTGCATAACAACTTACTCGTCGATTGAAGATCACATTGTACATGCAGTTCTGACGTGTTCCGACGGAGCAATTTTCCAAGTTCTGTGGGTTGGTCTCATATTTTGGTTCGGTTGCGCTCAGCTGACTAAAGGGCGCGGTTCACTTCATAACTGATGACACTGCTTACGATCGTGATAACTGCTATTCGGCATAGTCTTTTGTCGATACTAATCATCAAGTTTTTTTTCTTTTGCCGACACAGTACGACTGAAACTTCAATCGGTTCTATGTCTTTAGATTAGCAATCCTAGCAAGAAGATTGACAACCTAAGTTTACAAGATGAAACCAGCCATGGAGCATGGGTTGATCGACATAAGTACATTATGGTGCTTACATATGTCGACAGGAAGTCATCGGTGATGCTCAACTACCATACAGTCATAAGATGAAGAACAAACCATAGCCTATAAATAAGAGATGGGGAAAGGACAGGATCTAATTACTTAAACTCCACATACGTTCAACTGTAAAATGCACATTGTAACAAAAAAATAAGTTATGGAGGAAAATGAGGTGATATGTACAACTACTACTTCAAAATAATGGTTGAATATAACTTGGTACTTGATTTGTTAAGCTCATATTTTGTAGATGAAAGACAATCATGATTGCCGTCAGTCCGTTACTTGAAACACCTCTGGATGTCTCTTATTTCACAACTCCAGACAGAAATAACAGGACTACGACTTGATCCTCAATCTCGCGTGAAGAAATGAACCCCGTGGAAACTCGATCACCGACATTCCACAGTCACATCTTGTCACTTACGATGGTGTATCAAGCTCGACTGCATTCACCGGGGCTGATCCACTGAGGAAAACCGTGTAAACCCATGGTTTATCATTCAACGATTTGTTTTCAGAGCTCGACTGTTTGGGATTGTATACCGCTTTAATAAGTGTAAAAGCAATCAGAACAATGAAGATTATAAAAATTAATCTGGATTGAGACAATTCAGGACTAAAATCCATTTTGATAAGAAAACCACGAATGTAACTGGTTTCGGAAACATGCCGAAAACTGTGAGGGTCACCTTAGCCTCAAAAGCATAAAAACACAAGCGAAAACAAAAAATGCACACATTCGATTCTTCAGATAATCATTCGATGACGTTCTTGCGGCTTAAACGGGGTCACGTCAAAATTCAGTAAATAACAGATATATTCTTGGCGTCTACTACTATGTTTGTGGATTTGTATGACCCAGTTCGTCTGTACATAACTCGAGTAGGTTCTCGATAATCCGATAATTTATGCGTAACCTCGTCAGTACAAGATAGACAAAAACAACGAAATCGGACTCAACGTTTATCGAATCACATGTGTACGACTGGCACCGCGCAAACCATAGAACGAAGCAAGCTATTTGGAGACGGTGCGTCGCACTGGTCGCACCACATTGAACCCTGAAGGGCAGATCGAAGGTAAACTGTGCTAATGTGAACTACCGTGGACGTTTCACCACGTGTTTTAGACGGAAGAATCAACGAATGATAGCAAGGTGCTGCAGATGGAACGGCCCAGATTGTACGTGTACAACAGTCAGTAACAACAACTCATCGAGGATCCTGATGACGGTGACGATGATTAAATAAATTGCGCCAGACGGGACACTGACCATAATATCAATGCACGAAACAATAATGTACAACACTGCAAATGCTTCAACTGTCAGTTACCAAATCGTACATTCTGGATAAACAGGCCCGACTGACACGTAAAATGACCATCTACCGGTAACAAGTCGGTCCAGCCAATTGGATACCGTACGACGGCATATCTCAAATTAGTTAATCTTTCCTACAATAAGTTTTGCCGTATTTTTCGTTTACTAATGTAAAGTCCCTTGTGGTCCATTTTTTTATCCATTATATAAACTTTACGATTATTTCATTTTGGTGTCAATTCCATTGACTGCAAACACGCTTGTGGACAACAAATAAGTAGCAGTAATTTGTTGAGAGTGACAGTTTCACAAGCATCCTGCTACTAACACTGCCATGTTCAACTGACTTGCAAGGGTTCACTTATAGTCAGATGAAATTTCAATCAATCGCGCTGGCTTTTTTGAGATTGGATCATCGGGTAACGAAATTTCTGAACAAAAAGCAATTGCAACGGCGCCTTCATTTGTCGAACTTTTCCACCTTTCTCCTAGATTTCAGGCGAAAAAATAGCCTCAGTGGAGACTCCTAGTTCTGTAACAAAAATCTCAAATTAATGCTTGTAACTTAGCTCATACAAGGCTTTTTGGGCTTGGGTCGTTTGCAGGGTTTATATATATATATATATATATATATATATATATATATATCAGTATGAGAAAGCGAATAAGATAACAGAGAAAGTCAATCGTCAGAGTGCACCATCATGGTAGAGACAACCCTACAAACAGTTGTTTCTGAACACAGCACGGGTTTGAACTTTCGGATGACAAAAGCTTCAGCATAGCGCAGTGTTCACATGTGTGACGTTGAGTAGATAACACGAAATGCCGTTGTAGGATCACAACACTGGTATTGCGTCATTAGAATATGGCGCACAATCGACGATGCAGGCTCCTTGTTTTTATGTACGGTTGTGACGTCATGTGTTTGCGTGACCTGTTTCTTGATCCACTTCGGAATGTGCTCCATAATCTTGGTTCTCAACTGGCGCACAGTCCTGATTAAGTAGGATGCTCCGCAGCTACCTCGATATTCATAGATAACGTTGGGTTTTGCTGATTCGTGTACCGGTTGTTGCACATGGTGCGTTGCAATGCGAAATATTCTGAACAGAATCACTGGAAAAACTGCATTTTATATTTTTGCGTCAGAATTAGCCAGATGATGGTGAGTAAGTTGGCATAGACCATTGCTCTTAAACAGAAGACGAAGAAATACCGGCTCTTTGGACACTGCGTCGAGTCGAATTCCAACATCGGGAGATTGTTTAAATGTTGCAATAAACGGTTTAAGGTAGCCGTTTAGTTGTAGGGTGGTCTCTAACAAGACCATCTCTTCTTGAACCGTATCTTCAGTACAAATACGTCTGGTCCGGTCACATAACGTGTGTACCAAGCTTTGTTTATAGGATCGGAGTACAAAGCCTTCAGAATGCAGGTACCGACCTGTCCAGGTGCTCTTGCGATGGAAGCTTCGTTGGATGGAGCCATCTGCATTTCTCTTGATGTATACATTCAGAAATGGTAGACTGTTTTTATTCACGCTTTCCATACTGAAATGCAGGTTTGGGTGCAAACAATTCGTTCGATCAATTAACCTCTGTGCTTGCGATAATAAAAAATATCGTCGACGTATCGTTTGTAAAACCGCACTGAAAATAACTGTTTTGTTACTTGTTGTTCAAGCTCTGTTACAAAAATGTCTGCCAGAATATGGCCGAACGGGTTACCCATAACTATCCTATCAATTTGTCTGTACGCTGAGCTTTGGAAAGCGAAGCTGACGTTTCCGGTACAGAGCAGCAATAGTTGTTCCAATTCGCTTTCGGGTACTCCAACCTTCAGATGGTGCTTCCTCATATAAGAAAGCAGGGATTCGATACATTCGTCCAGAGGAACCTTCGTAAACAGCGACTGCAAATCAAATGAGGGTAAATATTTATCCTGAATATTTATTGTTTCAAGTAAACCAGCATGTTCTAAACTATCTTTCGTACAGAACTGAGCAATTCGGTCTCGAATAGGCTTCAGAAGTTTCGCGAGCCATTTAGCTACTTGTGTTGTGGCGAGTTAGACAGAGACACTGATTATGCACTCTGACAACTGACGTTCCCTGGTATCTTGTGCGCTTCCTCACACTGATATATAAGTCGTGTAGTATGCAATCTCAGAGATGCAGCAAAATTTGTCTGGACATAAATCGTTCACTATCAGCTTACTGTCTTCTTTCATCAAATCCTTATGCATCTGCTCACGTTCATGTCGTATAAATGGCCTATGAAGATATTACATGACACAGTTTACGGTAGGAAAAATGTAAACTAAAAGTAGGGTGCAAGCCGACTTAATTACTCACAACTTGTACAGTAGAGAAGGTTGTCAATACAATCGTTTGTCCACGATTCCTGATTCTAGTTGAACTGAACAACTGTCGGGGAATAACCCAATTCCCCGAAAATACCGTTTCATTTGCCTTCGCAGTGGCCTAACTCATTACTGATTGTAGTGATCTTCATAGTCGGCACGGTCATGTGCCACTTCACCCGTCACATGTGTTCTCAACCTTTGTGTCAAATTCTGGCGCCCCGCCCACACGCAAGTCTTTTAATTGAGACCTCACTGTACTGTCTGGATCTTTGTCTGGTCCACTTTTGTTCATGTGTTCTGATTGTTCGCAAACCCTTTAGATGTGGTCTAGTTTGTGACCGTGTTGTCTTCGCATTGCATGACACAAGATAGCTCCATCCGGAGGCCTGTCTTCTCTCTGTGTTCATTCGTTAGCATTGGGTGGTTGAGTTGGCCTGGAAGATTCGTATTAATCTTGCATATTCCGTAGTCCGTTGTTCAGAACCGTTGAACGTCGTTCCGTTATCTGCTGTTCCACTAACCATTATTCCGTTGTCTGTTTACGCGCTCGTAGGCCGTACATCAAGTTACAACATATTGGCGAACGGGTCTGATGATTTTTAATTAAGGTTGACGAATCCATTGATTTAAAACGCATTCTTACGCAGCAGCTCGAGCTTATCGAGGCGCTCACTGATGGTTTATCTATGTCAAGTTTGGCCTCACTGGCAACGACCGGTGAGAAGCAACCAATTGACGCTGTCGCAAGCGGTATCACCGAGTTTCAGTACGATGCCCAGGTTGGCTTGACATTTGATGCTTGGTTCAGATGTTACGAGAACCTGTTCAGTGTCGTCTTCGGTACACAGGACGAACGGTGGAAGGTCCGTCTCCTCCTAGGCAAACTCGGTACTGTTGAGCACGAGTATGTCAACTTTATTCTCCCAAAGAACTCACGCAAAAACTCGTTAGAGGAAACGGTCGGAACGTTAAGGTCCATCTTCGGTGATCAATCTTCCTTGTTCAACACAAGATACCAATGTCTGAAACTGGCCAAGTCAGACGACGACGACTACATCACCTATGCCGGTGTAGTCAATCGCGAGTGCCAGCGTTTCAAGCTCGGTTCGCTTACCGAGGATCAATTCAAATGTCTGATGTTCGTCTGCGGTCTTCACTCTCCAAAAGACGCAGACATCCGTACTAGCTTGCCGAACAAGGTCGTATTAATCTTGCATATTTCGTAGACCGTTGTTCAGAACCGTCGAACGTCGTTTGGTTATCTACTGTTTCACTAACCGTTATTCCGTTGTCTGTTTACGTGCTCATAGGCCGTATACCAAGTTACAACAAAAACAGTCACGAACGGTCCCTCTACAATCAGTAAATTGACTAAACATTTGGCCTCAACATCAAGTAACTCGCCATCAATACCGCTTCAATGCATAACAAGATATCAGCAAACCCACAACATTCTCTAAATGTTTTCATCACTTGGAAATAATGATTACGGCAAGATTAATCAACTAGAACGACTTATCCGATAGATTCTCCGATTTTGAAGGATTTTATAAATATGAGTTATGAACAGAATCTGGTCAATCGCGCTAATTGATTTCAGTTACTATAGTGATATTGCCTGAAGGTACGTATTAACGGAAGGCTGATCGATTATAAATGCGAGAATTTGTCTGCTCACCGGGGCTAACTTTGATCTTCAAACCAGACTAATTAAGCATCCCAAAACATAGTACAGTCAAAGAAAGCTGTATCAGCAAAATGGTGCGAGCTTACCGGGTTTCTATGACCAATGGATTACTCAAACGTTACCGTATCACATTAGGCAAGTAGATCTGAATACACTTTGAGTGGTGACATGCTTGACAGTAGATCACGATCAGTAGGGTAGATAAAGTGTAGGGAAATGGTGGTCTGAATAAGGTGAGCCCTCTTTAAAACAAACCATCTTAAACAGAATCGATTCTTGGAGAGAATGACATCACTCAGTCCCAAGGTTTTTGCACGTCACACACGTATTCACAATTGTCCTACTAATGATTTGAAAACTGTGATATTTTAAACCCAAAATATCAGCTTGGAACAATCCACTTAGCTCCAATACGTGCTTGTATACTGAAAATATCAAATTAGAAGACGAAACACTGAAACTTCAAATTGGAACAGCAGCACGAAAAATTAGAATACAGTGACTATGTGGTGCATGTTTCTACCTCCACGTTAGAACCTATGAACACAGGACAGACAAGCGAGAGAAGATTATATTATTGACCTGATTAGTTAAATTGTTGAAAAGGCCAACTTAGCATCGGCAGTAGTAAAGGACACGCGAGTGCAAATCAAATCAGAGGTTATCGGTACGTTTGGATGAGATAGTCAATCTAATACATCGGACAGCCGCAGGACGATAATTGGAACTTTTCATATGACATAGATACAACGCGATTTTTAACTCTGTGTAAGGAGATGAACGTTCTGGAAATGAACGGGGGTGAAAAACGCTTACCAAAATTGCTATAGATGTTGAGGTCAACAAAACGCAAATGCACAGCCTTGAGAAGACATGTCAAAAGAAAAATTGGAAGGGGGAAAAACTTTCAATCCCAAATCCGTCAGAAAATGCCAATGGGACTTTCAGAACCAGTTGGAAAATCAAACGCAACTCATACCACAGTTACGTGCAGCTAAGGTCACATGCGCAGACTTCACTGAGCTTTTGTTCGACCAGTGCCCAACAATGAAGCCGCACATTCATGCATTTGATTCGTCTCTCATACTCATACGGCAACACGATGTGACTAGCCAATCAACAGAGATAACACGAAAACACATCAGTCCGTCATTCGTAAGTCATCTTGACCACAGAATCATGCTTTTCTCCATATCATTTAGGTCCGTTGACACCAGCGTAACGCTGGCCATGAATGATCTAGTTTCTTTATGTCAGTTTGGTGTCAAACCATTTTTTGACACAGTTTTATACTATGCTCATCATAGGAACTCTTTTCTTCTGATAATAATAAATAGCTTATACGAATTTAATATTCTCGTTAGCCAGCAGCTGTTATCCAAAAGGTTAAGAATAAAGTGCACTCTAGAGCTCTTAAAGTTAGACAGAAATATATTGAGTTCCACTCATGTTAGAACTCATCAGTAGTATATATCCTTGTCACGGATATGTTTGGTAGTGCATATTCTTACTATGCTTTGCATTAAAACTCTGGGCACGCTTTCATGATGCAACCATGTTCACGACTGCTCCACTGACCTTCTAGTAGACATGACTGGAATATTATATACAAACGTTCCACCACATTCGTTTGTGAGTAGTGTTAGGAGTGACCGACCTCCTTGACATGAGAAGCAGTAAATGTGCTGTTAACTTCAAACGATGACCCCAAGACTAGGATTTATCTCCGAGTTAAAATCACAGAAATGACCAATTTTTTGGGGCGCTATTTCAATTACTGACAAGTAGTGACTGATGCCGTGATGTCAGCAATGAGTTGGTAAAAACAACCCTCAACGACAAGTTTAATCTTTATGAGGAAACCATCTCAGACATACGCTAGCCGCAAATAAATAGCTTGTTGCGCTGATACACGCTGTTGCGAAGGGTAAGATTGTTCTTGGGCTAAAGAATGTCCGATTTTGCAATCTAAGTCAAAACGTTCGACACAAATCAGGTTTAAAGCCGATACTTATAGTCCGGTAGATGGTCTTGGTGCTAATATTTTGTCACCACATTGATCACTGGTTAGAATACTGAGGTTATTACTTCCGATTTACATCTGATAGTATTTTCGCCCCAAAGTTGTATACAGCGTTACACAAACGGTACACACTGAGAATAACGGGACGGATGACAATTTGTTAAAATAGTGAAGTCTGCTTACAGTCAAAACTTGCTGTATTTATTATACATGTTATTATTTTCATGGGGCGGTGGGCCAAAATTCCGCCATTGGCTATGGAGTTTAAGACAATCCGACAGTGACGAGTTAGAGTGATATGTTCAAAATCTGACTTTTTCCAACACAGTCAGTAGAGAGGATCGACCACAAATGAAATAGGTTATATGACAGTTAGTAGCATGGTAGCAAACACACCTATGGTTGTCGGAATAAAAAAGAAGCAAAACGAATTCGACGCTCTTGACATGCATTTCCAAATATTCGTTTCATACAAAGAAGTAGGAGATTTAGTTAACAATAACACCACAGGAAATTCAGCCTTGCTCGAAATATTAAACAATGATAAGAGATACTTAAATCGAAATTACTTTTTATTGTCACCGGATAATGTGGTCTTGACTAGCATCCACAGAAGTGAACAAACAAGCGAAGTAAATGACAGCTAAATAAGGAAAAACAACTGCTATGACGAACAACATGGCATCATCCATTTTGTCGTCTACTCATTTGAGACGAACATGCAAGAAATGATCGTCACAGGTTAGTTGTCATCGGCATACTCACAACACAATGTGGAAGAAATGGCGGCGAATACATTATGGAGAAATAAACTGAGTCCATTACATATTCTTTCGATCGTATCAACCTAAACGTTTTGTTTGGTTCCCTGTACAAAATTAAATCGCTGTTTTCTTTCTCGTCCTCTATAAAATGCACTGACAGGTACTCCTACATTGAACTGCTTTTTGTCTCATGTTTTTTGCCATCTTCATTACTAGCTTAGATCGTATTATTCGAGTCTCTCTGTTTTTGTTTACGAGCTAAGAGTTACATTTTTCTGCTAGTCCCTTATCTGCCTAATCAGCATTGACTGAGTGGAGCACAAAAAAATCCACTCTCACGTCTCCAAAACTTATTCTTTCGGGCTTACACTGGATACTTCGTGTGTTTGCGGAACTGTGAGTGGCTCAGCGCAACCCAACTGTAGTGACGGTTATGCACAAATGTCCTTCAGAAAACAGAGGTCTCAAGCCGTGTGTCCACATAGTACGAAGAACCGAATTACAAAAGTTGCCGTGCCCGTTTTGGGTCAATTAAACAATATTACAAAGTGAGCACAGTGTTTGTTCATTCGCACATCTAGTCAGCACGGTTGTTCTTTCTTGGATTGCATTACTAGCTTAACGTTTTAAGTACTCTCCTCAACCTCTAATTAACGGAAAAAACTTTCGGAATCTTTTCGACATTAACTAAGAAGCTTAAGTGAAGGAACACTCTTCAGCAGTGTTCTAGGGGATCAAATTGGGAAGACTTGTTTAAACATAAAGGAACAGATATATGCTAGCAATTAAGCTTATTCATATAAGAAGTTTGGACGCTTTGATGCTTGTCAATGCTAATTGAAAGACGATCGGATAGAGATTGCGGTGTTTTCGCAATCTAAAAATGAGACTTTTACTTTAGTAGTTATTTTCAGTATCTCTCTCTTTCGGACCTAAGTCGTATAATCCGATCACCTACTGTTACGTTCTCGAAAACATTATCGTTATGTGTGTTTTAAATTCACAAACGCTGGTAATTGCTTCGAAAAGTGGATTTACCACAGGGTATCTACACATGGAACTTCACATTCATGATTGTTCTGAAGCTGAGGTAAAGAATGAGTCATATAATCCGATTTTAGCCGAAGTGAAAAACATAGTTTAACAAAACAGTCATTAGGGTTTTAACTCAGACATAATAGTACTGACCCTCAATCAAGAGCGTACTGATTCACACCAGGGTTTAAAGTTGCCAAGATTAGACAGCCATTCTGAACAGATTCAAGAGTTAAGTTCGGAGACTTAATTTATTTCCAGTTGAACATCACCCACATCTGATCGCGGCCTTCGAATTCAGAAAAGCTCTTCGACTAATCCACTTCAAAAATACTCAAAAGTGTGCAAAATAGCTAAACAAGAAGAAAGCAACAGAAAATACGATACAGTAGAGAATCTACACTGACAAAAAAGTTGGCCCTCAGTACAGTCCATTAGTTGAATATTGTTTCCTTTTTTACAGATAGATTCAACAGACAAAGTAGATGTGAGAAAACAGCTGAATTTTGAACCGATCATACACTGATTGGAATACGCTGTTAACAAAACGCTCAAAATGCGCATAAACCCTTTTCAAATTTTGCAGTCTTAGCATTTATTCTACGTTTGTTTTTCAGAAGTTTGAAAAAATAGGAAGGAAAATGAATGCTTTCGTTACATATGCACAATTACATCATTTCTAATGACAGAACACAAGCATCGATACGAGGTTTAGCATGAAATCTTTTGAAAAAGCAAGAATGAGAATAAGTAATGTCAAAGTGGTAGTGGAAGGTACACCATTTATCCTTGTAACGATGCCCTACCGGTTACCTATGCGTCAACGGCCAGGGCTATGTACAATACGGTCGAAATACTTGGTAATGTGACGTAGTAGCTGCAAGTTGGAGGGATGGTGTAAATACCTCGATGCGTCATCCCGTTAAACGATGCACCATGCATCCGGAATGCGAAAAAGAAAAGTTTCGTTTTAAATGTATCGTGTAGACGTCATGTTCCTTCAAGTCAACAACAATACCTGTTCAACTGTCCATTTCGTTTCAAAGTCACCAATACTAACAAAAACCGTATGAGATAGGGTGCATCAGTAGCATGTTGAAAATCAACTGTGATCTGTTCAGTTAAACAATAAGTTTTCTTCTGCACATCCCTACATTCTTGTGCAATAATATCACTCTCTTTTCTCGTTCTGAATGTCGTTTTCTGCGTGGCGCGACTCAAATCAAATTTATCAAATGCCGGTTATTAGCTAAGTTATCAGACCCCATGCATTCATTTCATCTTCAAGCGAAGATCACACAGTGAGTAATAGCATCACTAACACTGTGATTTTCAGTCCAGTGAACATATGACTTGTGTAAACAAAGTTGAATAGTACATAATCACGAAACAATTATAAACTAAGCTGTCCAACGGATCACTTGATCCGCCTGTGACAACATCACGCATATCAAAACACGTGACCGAGACCCAAGATAAAACAGTCACGTTTGATCAGAAACGGTTTCCAATATTAGCAATCTACAATAAGCTGACACATGACAATGACGTCTAAAACAGATTGACAATACCGATCTGCTTGTTTCATCAATCGGTGTTCGACTGCTATAGTTATTAACAATCATTCTGTATTAAATAGGTCATTTGTAAAAGCAACGAAACAAAGTTTGGAGGAGTAGATTTAAGCATTTTGCTAATTAGCATTTAAAGATCTGATCGCTGGAAGAACTTGCCAAGCTAAGAAACAAACGAAAGACTGAGTTATAATGACTCTCAAATGGCGTTTACATTTTCCAAGCATCCAGGTGACAAGCAAAGTCTTATTGAAGATATTATCGGTTACCTACCCATGTGTTATAGACCGTTCCGATTCAGGTTCGGAACCACTTCATTTATGCATGCGATGCACACATACACCGCGGGATTTTTAGCAATTCCGTGCTGTTTTAGTCTGATCTTTCAAACAAATAACCCTGCCCTTTCGAAAAAAATTGTTCTGCTTGTACAGTCGTCACGATAACGTGGATTGTATTCTGCTTATTTGCTGTCGTTTGCTATCAATGAGATAATGACAGATACTTCCTCCCCAAGTGCTTCGTAAATATAATGAGTATTGCATTTTCCTAGTCATAAAGGTTTGTTCATATTTGCTTAGGACATGCATTTTTAAAGTGGATGAGACAAACAAGCTTTGTTGTAATCTGCATTCTTCTTGTTTGCTGAGTTATCAGTTAACTGAGAGAGAGAGAGATGTGTAGCCAGCCACATCCCTAACAAGTAATGTACTCACATCTGAGAGTTTGGTATAACCAACAGCGAACCCAGTTCCGTGAGCGTAGATTTCCAATACTGAATCAATTCTTCAGCTTTCAAATGATCAAAATTCTGTTCGTTACGTGCAGAAATACTAACAGCGCAAGTGACAGACCCGGTTTCAGTCTCGTAAAGCATGCATGAATATTCCATTAGTTGATACGATTCTGCTGGTAGAGACCTAGTACATACTGAACACTTGGGGGTGAGTTCATTCATACATGGTTTTTACAGCACTCGCAGCATGTTAAGTGGCTGGGAACGTTTGTGTAAATATGAAAGTCCAAAGAAAACCATTCAGTATTTTTAAGAAGTGGCAAAAACCTGACCACTTGGTTAAAACTACCTTCTGGAAGTTCAAAGTAGTCATCTAAGTGATATCAGAAAACTCATGCGATGAGTGTGTCGATTTTATAAGATAGTTCAATGTTCAATCATTCTAAACGTCCATATTACACATCTGCTAGACCATCATAAGCCTGTCATAATCTATATTACTGTATATATGTGGAGCGGTCACGTACAGTGAGTCACAACGCCGAGCAATTCATGCTTGATGTTATGAGCAAAACAAACATTTTCGATCATGCCTATTGTGAGGTTGCTGGCGTTGTGGTTAACACGCTAGTCTTACGAGCAAGAGGGTCAGAGTGTAAACTCTGATCCGGGCAAGGATATGCACTACTGATGAGCTCTAATAAGAGCGAAACTCCAGTCTAGTGTTTCCTTTCGAAGTGGGCTAGCCGAAAGGCTTATCTGAATGCGAATGCTGCGATCAAGTGTAGGTGGTGTTCAATTTTGAAACTTACTTTTGTGTGAAATAATACAAAGCATTTGGACGAGGTAATCAAAGCCACAGGTTTAACCCCAGTCACAGTATGATTGAAAATTCATCACTTGGGTTCACTACCACGCACAGTTGATCACTAAGTCCGTTTGGATAATCGAAGGATATGCACAGTGCGACGCTGTCACCACTTCTTTTCAGTATGTCAACAGATGACTATAGAACAATTTGAACATGCACATCCCAGTGAGAGGCTAGTTGGAAAAACACGATCATTGATTGCTATACACGACCTGACATCGAGTCATATTGTCGACCAGGTCAGGTTGTTAACTTATGTTGTCTACTGATAACTAGAAGCCTTTGGTGGTCATTGAAACCAAATCAACCAAGCAAAGACAATCGGCGCTGCTTGCAAGAAAAATAGTAATGCACGCAAACAGTTTGTTCCCGACCTTCACTGATCAGTCTATTCAGTCGTAGTTGTCATGTACTACGTTGCTTTTTGTAAGCAACTGATGAGATAAAAAACTAAATATCAATGTCACATAACGCGCATCTTTTGCATTTGCGGAATCTTATACAGCAACCGGGGCTGTGCACTGAAATTACGACGCTGTTAGAAGAAACAATAGAGGTAATATGGCCCTACATGGTTTACAATTAAAACAGAATTAAAGAAAAGTTACTGAACACCACAAGCAAAAATAGGGCAAATCAAGTCAGAAATCAATAACCTATTCTCTGACTCTGTAACCTTGTTGAGAAGATGTCTAGTCGACCCCTCAGCCTCAAACACAATCGATAGGAAATAGAGAGAAACAAGCGGATGGGATTGATGTTTTCGATCAATGAGGAATGCATAAATTTATGCGACACAGTTGGCAAACCCAAAATAGACACAGGGACGAGGGTGTCGTATGCACTAATCTTAGCTGCGTTTTGGTAAAAAATATCACGCTGTAAAGGAACCTAGTGGTTGTTGACGCAGACGTTTGTAACATAACAACTCAGAACACCAGTTGCACATAGGAGGCTGGTAGCGTGTAAATGCCAGATTTGTCTAGCTTGTAAGGTCAACAGGTCATTGAGAAGGAAAAATCTATTTTGAGCCGTGAAGAAGACAATCCTAACAGTGTTAGTAAATACAGTGTGATTGACGAGCTAGAAAAATGTTACTACATTTTTCAAAATAGATTTTTGACCAGTTCGACAAGTAGGAAATCACACATCCCGTTTCTATCCGTAGTACTATGTGCTTACATTATAAAAGCGCCTATGATGGATGGTAAATGGAATTATTATTAACACTTCCGTTCAAAGTTTGATTTCATCATAGATCAGCATGTCAAATTTTAATTCCTAGAATGTATAGAGTTACTTTTGTGCCCGCCCTCAAAATGTTTCGTCATATGCACAAAAGCAAACTAGTGATTGAAACTCGTAGATACGGTGGCGTAGACAAACATTTGCAGCATGATCTGGTTGGGTAAGAGAGCAAATGGGTCACCTCTATGACAAAATCCCTACAAGATACTGACAGACAAACACACGAATAGCGTAAGTCAAAGTGGGCGAATAGCATATGCGCATGCTTTGCCGTGATGAAATGTGACAACTGAGCCTAACCAAGAACAACAACTCACTACAAAATAACAGTGATATAGTTTGTAAAAGCGAACAGTAGTGCACCACTGACGGGTTCCAAACAATTGTCCTACACCAGACATATTGTAGCGAAAAGGCGTTCAATAAAGCACAATC
>LUCH01003520.1:0-10794 GCA_013368495.1 Paragonimus heterotremus
ACAGACGCCCGCCCGACGCTGAGCAAGAAAAACCGACTGGATCCGGGACCCTTGGGCCTCTGCCTCGAACCCGTGTATCAATCGCTGAACCGCTGGATGACCTTGATTTCGAATCGAAGGTCGTCCGGTGTAACGCGAATGTGCGAAAGTCTTCGTGATCTGCCTATCGTTAAGCCGGGGAGTTTTTCCCGATTTGTCCCGTTATCACAGTGTCCGGAAGCTCGTGTTACCTATGTCTCAACATCTGAGTTCAATAAGTTTTGGGTGATATCCAGTGAGCGACATATATTACACGACTTTAGCTTCACTAAACGACGGGTTTCTTACATGTCCACATGTTGCCCAACTCCGAATGTTTACGACGACAATCACACTTCAGGCCTTGACGCAGATAATCCAGAAGGTCCGGCGACGAAGATTCCACGGGTCCGGATTTCTTGAATTAATCTTCACAGTTTTAGTCAAGCAATAATATGTCGTTTGTGGAACCTGTGCTCTATCTCTTTATCTCAGCCGCAATTCGACAAGCAACTGGGTTTGTGCGTTATTATTTCAGTCAATCAGATTAGTGTATATATTTATCATGAACGTTTGGCCGTGTATTCAGCGACCCACCGCTTTTGTACATTGCTCCTTTTCGTTTCCCGTCGAAGATTTTTACTCTGTCGAAGTGATTGACTCGATCTAAACAGCTGCTTTTGTGATTGTATTTGTGAATTGGTTGTGTGCGTCGGGCCACTCCCACACTGTACATCAGAAAAAAATAGTAAATCAGACTTTTCGATCCTTCTTTAAATGGTTTTCAGTCATTGCGAGTATGTGTATTTGGGGTACGTACGATCCAATCATTGGTCAAACATCACGGGTGTCGTTGCGCAAGGGAGATGATGAAATAGTGGGGTCGTTTTCAGGGCGTAACAGGTTATCTACCGATGAGTCGCAAAACATGCGTCTATCGTTTACGGTTGTGTATCGGCATCATATAAACGACGGTATAAAATTGGTTTGTACTAGTCATCCAGCAAATGTCTGTTAATTAACAAAGCAGTAATTGACGGTTCAGCTGCGTAAGTACGGTATCATATTGAGGAAAAAGTTATGGCACATCGTGCTTCCTGTATGGTAAGATATTATGACGTCTCTAGACAGCTATGGGCCTCAGAATTCCGTAGGGAAAATCGCTGCTTCACGGGATTCTAACGACGGACCCTATACGATCCATCGCCGTCCTCTCGTCATCCGCTAACGACAGCCAGGATAAGTGGCTTATCTGCGAGTCTTGTAGGTATGGAAAAATGAATACCTGGTGTCCGAAGTTCAAAGTGGTGGATTCCAGACAGTGGTGCCTGTAGTGGAACCAACAAATGAATCGACAAGGTAACCAAATAGTCTATAACAAATGTCTACAATAAATTCCACCACACTACGTTCGCTATAAGTCAGAATAACGTTCCTTCTGAATAAGAGATTAATTCTAGCAGATCCAGTTTATCCCACGCATTAAAAATCCGCTGTTACCACAGTCAACTCCCGGTAGCAAACACCACGTGCAAGCAGAAATCGAGGCGCGCGAGGACGAAGTGTATTTTCATTCAAACAACAGACAAGAGGTTACTATGTACAATATGTACATAACAGGTGTTAAGAATAGTGTGTAACAAGAGGACAAAAAAGTAAGAGATTCTACATGCCTTAGGCCCGTGACCAAGTTGGTAGCTGTTCTCCGTTCATTTATTGGTGCGTCCTGTTCTACGTAAGTACGTACGACTTGAGTCTGTCTTGCTTAAACCTCATGAAGTACTTAAGGCGCATTTTCGCCTGTACAGTGGAACGTTCGCACTATCATCTAGAGCTTCGAACCATTTTGCAGCCATCACTTGACAACTGGCGGAAGATAAAGCAGATGATAGTCAGGTGCATATGCCGTTCTCTAGGTCGATTTTCGTAATATCTACTGTTTTCCACGCTAGTGTTCTCTAGGTCTATGTTGACTGACGTGCACATTTACAATCATCGGGACGGGGACTGCATTCGCCTGACCGGAACTCGCTCCACCTAATACCACTTTGTAGTGCTTAGGGTTCACTAACGCTCTAAATTTGGTAATAGTCTGTATTAAGAAGAGCGTTGTTGGAAATAAGGTTTGGAGTTTCGTTATATATATTTAGAAAATATTAGGGGGTTTACCGCGAATCCTTGACCCACTGCATACTTCAGGGAAGGAGGATAAAGGCCAGACCGGTTATTTTACCCTGAAAGTTGTGCTATCAAAAGGTTGGGGGGGGGTCTTGAAGTTATCAGCAGAAGTGTACGAGTGCCAAGTTTGAAACCGATACGTCTGGAACGTCCTCAACTTCGAGGCTGAAAGAGGAGTTTAATGGAAAACGATGGTAGAAAATCATCCGCCGGTACGACCATGCGGTTCTTAAATAGACGGATTGTTGTCCTACTTCGCTGTTCTCAATTTTGAACATTTACTCGCCTAAAGATAACACCACGTCTGTAGAGACTTATCAATGAGGATAAGAGATTATTCAGTTTAATGGTGGTTCCACATAACTGACACGGTGTCGTTATGCCACTAGTGTTGACTCTGAAGTTAAAGAATTCGGACCCCTGGCGTGCATTTCTTATGATGCTTCTTACTAGATATGATATTTCTGCATGTGGTAATTTTTAAACCCCCTAGATTTTTCGACCTGACTTTCATCGTTAGACATAACCACAGTAGCTGACCTTCACGTGCGTGCATCTCATAATAAAAGATTTCTGACTGATTTCTTTATTGATGGTTCGAAATCTTTGCTAATCACTTCGAGACCGGGTGGTGTAAACGGTGGCACTCGTCTTTCTTTTCGGATTACTTTTTGTTGTGGATAGCGATAAGGCAAGTTCGAGAGTTGTACACTTAATTATATTTTCTTTCAGTTTTTGTGTCAGCGTATCATCGATCATTTTAAAAGGCGTAAAGTGACGGGAAATATTTTGGAAGTAGTGAATGGTAAAGCCAACGGCTAACCTAGAACGGACAATGTTAGTTGTGGAAGATTAAACGCTTCCGGTATCGATGACAAATGAGTGTTTCGCACATCGGTTTTTATAATGAAACCCGATATTATGGAACGTATAGTGGATAGTAACGGAGATCGGTGAACAGATCGGTGAACAGTATGCTTCAACATTGTGACACAGTGACTGGGTACTTCCAAGCTTGCCATATTTGTAACACCTAACGGAAAGTACATGGAAGTGGAGGGGGCTTGTGACCACCAGATTTACTTTTGTTCCGCGGATATCCGAAAATGTAATTAGGAGGTTTAGCGCGTCTACCCTTCGCTACTCTTACCTTTTAAATTGCTGCTGCCACTGACCCGAATAGTGGCTCAGGGAATCCCTGTTTTGTAATATTGCTGGCTCTTCTACTACGTCTGCCTTAACGTCCTCATGGTGTCTACATAAGGCTGACGCTGACTGAAGAGCGCAATTCAGCAACGGCAACGGTTTCCTTTGAACATCAAAAACACTATTTCTAGCAGCCAGACAATCGCAAAGTTATGTATGAGGTTGATCCCTAAAGTTTCACTAAGTCGTATTTGTGTGAAGCTGGATAGTGAAGCCACGTGATGAGGCGTCAGAGTTTCCTCTCCTAGCTATTTAAAGTTAACCAGTTGTACATATTTTGACAGTTATTCTTTCAGTGCATCGTATGAGAATGTGCTAGGAGCTTCGAAAAGTGCTACGTTTTCTAACAGTGTGCATGCCTCTTACTCAACTGTTTCAAGAAGATGGGATGTTTTCTTTTTATTTTTGATGTCCTTCAGCGGGACACCAAGATTTAAAAGCCCCACGTATTCTTCACTTTTGCGAAACCTCGCGCATATATTCAGCCTCCAAATTGGTGTGATCTATAGTGAACTTCTTAGGTACTGCGGAAGTGTATGATATGAATGCAGTAAAGTAGTTGAAACTGAATGCTAGGTTCGGCACAGTACCGAAAATACAGCGACCACCACTTGTAATAGTTCAACGAAATAGCATTCAAAAGTGTTGACGATACAGCCAAATTGTTAATACAAAGCGATTCACTCGCAACAACAATGTTGAACCACACTTTGTGCATCCAGTGATGGGCAAACTGAGGACAAACATTAAACCCAGTCATCACGATCCGTCGCAACGTCCGGCAAGGGCTCTCATCAGGCTGACCTTAATTCAGTATTGTATTTCACATGACGTTCCCTGAAATACGACGCAATTCGATAACACAGCCACAACAGTGAAAAACGCCGCAAGCAGTCCGATTCACAAACGGTACGAAGATCTTGGTGTGCAGACTTGTACGTTAGTCCGATTCAGTTGGTCATCTCACTCGAAATCCCGTGAATCTCTTTTGACTCCACTCCTTATCGTCGGGTGTACAGTTCTTGCCCACTTGGAGGTGGATTAGTCTATGCAAACGTGATGGAATGAAAGGTCTCATCGATACCGTGTTACATGATGGTGAAACGCCTGAATTTGGTAAATATGTGCAATTTCACGCTGGTTGCATATATTTCGGAGTTCACTGTAGTGAATGAATACATACGGAGAATCAGCTAACTTTCTTAATGGCAAAAATGACCCATTTCGTGGTTATTGACTGATGAGTCATCTTGTACATGAGATGCTACTGCAGTGAGGATGAATAGTCACGCTATACTACTCGTGGGTAACGAGAGGGAGGTACGTATCTAGGTACCGAAGTAACCGGAGGAAATACAAAAAGGAACGTTTGAGTGGACTCCGGTGTTTTACGTGCATGTTCTCGTCATTGGCAACTGTGGTTTCCGGTGTTATTGTTCGCTTTCGGAATGTCGAAACACAGACCACCTCTGCCGATTTCCCGGATGAACACTTCATGTGTCACCTTTCGTGATTCACAACACTGCAAAAGACCTAGGGTGAGTCGTAGTAGGCCGAAAATTCAAGACTGATCAAACAAAGGCAGTTTAAAGCTCTTGGTCTGTTGGTCTGTAGAACACTGACTACCGGTACAAGTAGAAGCTGAGATATGTCACAAAATGTGCAGCATTGGTCTGACGTCTGAGGAATTCAGCAGAACTAGATATGATTTGTTGGTATCCTCAAGCCCAACCATTCGCGCAAAGCGCCTATGAACTTGTGCGTTATGGTACCAACAATGAATGCACAGTTTCGTTTTGACGATTTTCACAGCTTGTGCTTCCCTCAGTATTCTTCTGACTGAAAATGCACGTAGTCAAAAACTGAGCAAGGTTATCGGCGTAAAGTTTCACTGCATCCAGGTGGTTTGAGGAGCCGTTAAGCAACGACTGAAAGTTAGTCACAATAATTTTACTACCTAATTCTCAGATAAAGTCTGTAGGTAACCGACTTATGGAATTCTTGGTGTCGCTGAAACCAATTTCGATGGGTATAGATATTATTGAGTAAATGTCCCTCATTACTATAACTCGTCACCGACGAAAAGTCAATTTGTGGCCTAAGTTTTTTAAATCCTACCCCAAAGAAACGTCTGTACGCCAGAGGTGTTAAATTAGTCGGACTGTTGATAAACAAGTTAATGGTATCCGCTCTATTACAACGAAATTGGATCTTGACGCGCTGTTGCCACTCGAGTTGAACTGAACTGTGTGATGACGACACCAACAGAGTCACCTAGCAGTCTAACAGATGGACGTCTGACAAACCACAGTTTCCTAGTTGGGATTGGAAGAAGGTCGGTACCTTTCTCCGGAGAATTTACTGGTTCTACAATTTCAACGCACCCTCTACCTTGCGGTACAGGTTTTTGTTCCAAAGGCTCTGGTTGCGAAATCTAATCGTTCTCCTGTCTAGATATGGGCGTCCTGATAATATCTCATCCCATGTCCAACTTTGAATATTCACAACACTAGTAATTCGGTGCTCCATCGACTGTCTCGCAATACAGCCGGGTGAAAACACTACTATTTGACCCTATACCCATTGTAGTATCCAATTCAGCCCCTAGGCCACTCCCGACCTTATTTCTCATAATTATCCCACAGGACCCATAATCTTGATCACAACGGCCTTAAGCCTGACCAGAAAAAAATGTAACCTGGGCCACCGCTCACCTCAACAGAGACGTGCAACAACGTAGAAGAAAACGCTACTAAAAGGTTGAAACTTCATGAAGGAAGACAAAGCGGAGGAACCGGAAATAGTATGAGTTCAGGTACATTATGGACCGCGGCACACTGCCATCTTGGATATCGTTTCTGGCCAGCGATTTGAGTAATCACCAGGACCACAACCCGGTAGGCGACAACTATCCACTACGCCCAATGGAGCAGTCAAGAACTTCATATTTTATGACCAGGTTGTAGCGTTATCGCCACGCCGTTTTACCCAACTGTTGGTGATCGCACTATACAGCGCCCGGTACAGCATGCGCTCAGCTGGCACGCGGAGCACATAACACAACCATTACGGACTGCGCAACGTGATTAGCTCACTAACTGGTCGCGCATCCCGAGCGCTTCGGAATACGCGCAGACAAACGGTCTTATTACTGACGCGATCATTCCACCTGACGGAAACAACGATAGTCAGACCCAATAGGTCTATTGGTATCTTCGTCGCGAATATACCACGTTTCTGGATCATATAACAAAACAATAAACAGGCATGATTCACCCCTCCTTTCGAAGACAATCGGATGTATTTTTAACGCCACAGGTGATTCAGGTTGACAAAAACAACACGTGCTTTGCTATCTTCGCTGATATATCGTCAGCAATATTACAAGCTGACGGACAGTGCTACCCAAGTATGTGAAAGTGTCCATAGTCTCGGGTGGATTCTTTGCAACAGGTAGAATGAGAATGCCCCAGCCTCGAAGTAGCATTCTGCACTTTGAAGGCGCGAAGCACATTCCATACAAACCAGTCCGGTCACTCACCTTGTTTAGCGTGATCTGCATGTCTTCGGCGGAGCGGCAAAGTAAGACAATGTCATCTGCATACTGCACGTCGGTCAACCTGGCGCCAAGAAGTCCAACACAGGGCCCACTGGATTCCTCAAGCGCCACCGTCCACAGTGTCGTCCATGACAAGATTGAATTGCAACGGAGGAATCGAACACCACTAGAAATGATGAACACTCGAGACAGTTGTGCGCAAACCTTTACACTGCTTATAGAGTAAACATGCAGTGATCTCAACAGATTCGCGTATTCCTCTGGAACTCCCTTGCAAAGAATACAGTTTCATAGGACGCTGTGTGCAGCCGAATCAAAGGTAGCCGTCAAACTTGAAAATGCCACGACCGTCAGCTGCCTGTAAAATTACCGACGCCCCCAGTGTCCATCACAAAATAAGTAAATGACCTGTTCTGTCACCTTGACGTGGTGGTCATGCTTGTGCACCGCACTGATCCAGAGGGCTATTCTGATTAGGATTTCGGTATTCCCAGGTACAGTTTTCTCAGGCAAACTAAAGGAGACCAGTCAGACAAAATGCAGGTGAATTCATAGGGTTGTATATCGCACTGCTGATCGCTTAGGAGTGCTTAGGTCATGAGGCATGACTCTACGGGCGTACAAAAGAGCTATTTTTGTAGTTGCGACACTGTTGTGTCCCAACTTGGGAAGGATGGTATTAGAAGAGGCATCCCCAAACACAGCACCCCAGTCACCTAACGGTTCACTGCGTATTATCTAATACGGTCGAAAGACATCTGGCATAATCCAGAAGCCTGATGTAGCTTCACATAAATTAACTGCGCACAATGGTTATCAGAAATAGACAATAATATCTAATCACTGCCAATTGAGTCAGACTCTTGAGTCGTTGGCCACAGATAGGGTCTCCAAGGAAACCCTGTATCTTGTTGTCTCGCAAGTCATCAGTCTTTCGAGTCAGAGACTTGGAATGGGATGCCTCAAGTCAAACGGATTCTGAGGCGTAAACGACCGGAAAGCACTAGAAGTTATCGTTTTTCCGACACTGCCAGTATTAATTTGCTACGACGTTTTCGGTTTATTTTGCGCTACAAGTGTTTTGCCTTCCCTGTGCCCTCGGGTGATAATTGGTTTCCACAGCCAAGATGACTGGTAACCACTGACACTTTCAGTTTGCCCTCTGTCCAACAAGGTGGTCAGCAAGCTGCTCTGTGCTGTGTGTCGGAGACGCGAATCTGCGATCCTAGTACCGTTATCCACCTGACCTGACCTTTAGGTAACTTTCGATCCAAGCGCTTCTCACTCAGAGTCTGTGATGACGCCGAAGCTGAATCTCGTGAGAATTATAACGAGTTGCAGAACAGAACAATGTTCGATTGAATTCCGCCGAACAGTCTCCTGTGCGTTGCCAGCCTAAATACATCGGTTAGTCTGCCAATGCAAATCCGAAGCGTTCTATACTCATTGTCGGAGTACGCTGAAATGTACAGCTGTCCGGAAGGCACCAAAGATGCGTTTTACGACACTGTCCTCGATCTGCTGAAGCAGACTAAACACTACAACTTAATCATACTAGTCGGTGATTTCAACGCTCGGCTTGGTCGTCTTCTCCGTACATGAACCGACTGGATGGTATGTTTGATGTCCGGGCATAACGTACTGATAATGATGAAAGACTGCTGCCACTGTGCTCATCTCACGGTCCCTGTATTTCGAGAACTGCATTTCAACACATGGAGGAACATTATGTTACCTGGGAATCACCCGGTTCTCTTCAGCCCTGAATGCAACTCGATTATATGACAGTCACTTACAAGTGGTGCCACTTTGTTAAAGACCATCGGACGACGTTGTTGTGCGTGTCCGTTGTGTTTCGTCATTCGGCCGGAGATTATATGCTTCTAAATCCAAGATACTCAACTGGCATTTGAGCGAGCAGAGTATAAGGGACGCTTACCAGGAAGCACTAGTGGACAAATTGCCGAGTTCAAATCAGGTGATAGGATATAACAAACACGGAGAACGAATAGCATCTATGAATATCTGCTGCGGGGAGGTATGTTTTGAAGTAGCTGTGCAGTTACGAAAGAAATGGACTTCTTTTACTACTAGAAACCGTATGACCAAGCTTGATTCCACATGGTACTGAAGGCAACCTGACTAATAACTTGCGCAAAGCGCGTAAACACCACTTGGTTGAACAGTCGAAGAAGATGAAACGAGATTTTTTATGTGGGGGCAGCAGAAGGCTTTTTTCCCTGATCCGTGGTTATAGTGACCGTCGAATCGGTTCAAGTGAGATCATATGTGAAAAAGATGGTTCACTTATCACCAGCCAATCGCACCGACTTGGCATATGGGCTGGACATTGTGAGGAACAGTTCAGCTAATCTCAGCCACCTCATGTAGACGATGGGACTTGAGTAGTCAGTTATTACATTCCAGACGGCCCTCCGTCGGAAGAAGTGGCCTTGGAGCTTAGGTTACAAAGATGGTTGGGGAGAGGTTGATAGCAAAATTAACAAACGTCCTTCAGGCGGTCTGGGAAACTGAAGAGATGCTTCGTGAATGAGGATTATCAACAGTTCCCGTTCATAGAAGGGAGTGCTCGAAATTTTATTGACAACCATGACGGCATCAATCTAACCCTTTGTTCTACAGCAAATAAGGCAGATTATGGTAACATTGTAACGGTAAGTACCACCTCTTACCATCTAGCCTCAGGCCTCCATCGTTCTTTACTTAGACCCGAAATGTGAATTACTATGTGCTTTCAACGTTCACACTCTAAAACAGATAGGTCAACAGGGCACCCTCGCCCGAACGTTCGACTGGTTGAATGTCGATGTCCACTGCATTTCAGAGACCAGAATCTAGGACGATAGCCAACGTATGAAACTAACGCCACTCACACTGTCTGCCCGATATTGGTTATACAGTTCGGATGATTCCACGGCCGCCGCTACCAGTCAGGCTGAAGTGGGTATTGTCCTCAGTATGACTTTCGCAACCACAGTGATTGATTGGATTGCTGTTAGCAGTAGACTGTGTGCCGTCCGCTTGGCACGTTCTATTAAGACCAGCTCTAGACAATCTTCACAAATCTTTTCACTGTCTGTTTTTGCTCCAACCGAATAGTGACGTCGGTGTTGAGGACGCTCTTTCGGCCGACAAGTGGGTCTGATACAGTCATTCTGGCGGGAGATATGAACGCCTTGCTGAGGCCGAGTCTGGCTTAGGTGGGAAGTTTGGGGTAATATCACATCACTCAGTTGATGGCAACCGTGCTCTGAACGTAAACAATTTTTACTTAACACTGATTTTATTCGTCGTGAGTTTCATTGCTACACTTGGTGATGTTTCCCGCATCAGACCCGGTCTCAGATAGGCCACATGGTTATTACCAATAGGTGGCGTGGTTTCATTCATGACTGCCGTTCCCATTAAAGAATATACTGGAGTTGGTAGGTTGCCGTTTGGTTCTTAATTTCGCTCAGCAACAACGGCTGGCTTCTGGGAAACCGATGTTGCGGTCAACAAAGGTAGAACACCAAATTAGCCTTGAAAGCAAGGTTAGCAACTCACCCCGATAATCCTAACAACCGTTGGACCCGAACCTCAGGGCTTATGAAAAACGTAGTCATCATCATCACAGCCATGAGCCTGACGAAAAGGTACTATGGCTCGGGCCGCCGCTCAGCTCAACAGTGACGTGGAAAACATTACTAAGAAGGTTGAAAACTATTAAAAGAAGATTAAGCGGAAGAACTAGAAATGGTATGGATACAGGTACGCCATTGACTGCGACACATCGCCATCTCGGATAGCGTCTCTAACCAGCGGTTTGAGTG
>LUCH01003520.1:12864-31025 GCA_013368495.1 Paragonimus heterotremus
AGCGTAGGTCCTCTGGGCAAATGATAAAACAAAACGAGCATGCACAACAGCATGGTCCGCGTCCATGTGGTTGCTCCAAAAGGCACGACAGTCCTTAACAGAGTGGCGCCACCTGTAACTGACTGCTATATGATCGAACTCTGTCCACGGTTGGGAAGGACACGGTGGGCTCCAAGTAACACAGTGCTTCCTGTGTTGGAATGCGGTGCTCGAAATATACAAACCGTGAGATGCACACAGCTGCAGTGGTCTTTCGCCACTGTCAGTGCGTTGTGCCGGACATCAATCATACCTCCTAGCCGCTTCTCGTCCGGGGAAAGACGACCAAACTGAGCATTAAAATCGTCCGCTAGTATGATGATGTCTGAGTGTTTAGTTTGCCTCAGGAGGTCAACGAGGGTTTCACAGAACGTATTCTTAGTAGCATCCGAGCAGCTGTCCATCGGAGCGTACGTCGATATAATGAATACACAACGCGTTTCTGATTTGCGTCGACAGACTTTAACCGATGTATTGAGTCCGACACCGTACAGGCGGCTGTTCACTGGGACCCCATCGAGCAAACATTGCTCTGCTCTGAAACTCTGTGCGATTTCTACTCCAGCTTGACCACCAGTTTCAGCCTCGGCGTCAACAGAAACCCTGAGAGAAAAGCGCTTGGATCGACAGTTATCTAGGACTGAGCTCAAATGGATAACCGTGCTAGAATCGTAGACTCGCGTCTCCGACACACAGCACATATCAAGCTCCAGACTTGAGAGAGTTTTTGCCAGAGCAGCTTGCTGACCGACTTGTCGGAGAGTGCGGATATTGAAGGCTCCAATGTTTACCGGTTGTCTTGGCTTCAGAAAAGTTATCGCCCAAAAGCACATGGAAAGCAGAAGACATGGGAGGGGGAGTAAAACAGTAGGAGGAAGTTGTGTTAGATAAATAATGTCACTGTCGGGAGAACAATAACTTCTGATACTTCCCGGTCGTTTATGTCGCGGAAGAGGGTTGGCTTGAGGGACCCCACCCAAGGTATCTGACTCAAAAGTCTGACCTGCGGGAAAACAGAGTTTTCATGGGGGACCCCACCCGAAACTAATTACTTAGGAGTCTGATTCACTTGGCAGTGAGGGGCTTGCCTAGCCCGAGGGCGCAGTGAATAAGACATTGATGTCTCATTCTGAGCACTTCTGCGCGCAGTGGATGTATTCGACACTGCATCAGACTTCTGGGTGGTATCAGATGTTTCCTGACCGTGTTGGATAATACGCCGGCGGTCACGGTCAACCGTTGGGCGACCATAGTGCTCTCTGTTTGCAACTCCCTCTCTTCTGATCCAGAAGACAGCAGTGCCGCAACTGAAGAAATCCTCTTTCTCTATGCTCATAGGATCGTGCCTCATTACTTAAGCACTCCTACGCGGTAAGCAGTGCGACATACAACTAAATAAGTGCATCCGATTTTCGTCTGGCTGCTCTCCGTTGGCCTGTCTGACAAGGTTGCACCTGTAAGGAGCGGAGTCCTAGCCAGCATAGCCCACCGGATCAAAACAGTACACAGGCCCAATCACCTCGCCAAGGTATCAGTATAGGTCGAAAAAAAGGTAATGTAGCATGCAGCACGCTGGTTCGCGGATTAAACAAACACTGAATTTCAGATAAATCCCTGGGGTTAGATGTCAGAAGGGACATTCATCCTGGCAGTTCATATGACAATTCTCGGGGTATCTTCAACAAGCGGAGGCTTGGCCTAATCGGCTGTCAAACGTGATAGAGCTGCTGGCTCACATGATTTTGTGTTGACGCTTTCCAACATAAATCACCGAGAAATTACCTTGATCATTATCAGGGTTTTACTATCCCCTGTACTTCGTCGGTTAGCCGCACCTCGAGAGGCAGATATTAGAACAGGCAGGGTTTCTGTTCGGGCGAGGTTGTATTCATCAAATTGTCACTCGTCAAGTTATGAGGTAGCGACCTACACACTGCCGGTGAATAATTGCCATTCTCCCCGAATACAAAGGTGTGTTCAATCCGGCTGATCGGTCTGCACTTTGAGAATCGCTCAAACGCAGGGATGTGCCAAATAATTATGTGAACACATTGTCGGCGCCTTATTCCCATATTTCAGCTCGGGTTAGGGTTTACGGCGAACTATTTGACAGTCTCAGCGTCAGGAACGACGCGCGCCTAGGTTGTCCACCTTCACCATTTTTCTTTAATTTTGTGACAGACGAAATAATGAAGAACTGTGCGATCCTCACAAGATGCCAGCATAAACCTCCTACCTGGCGGAAGACTGACTGATCTTGATTATGCCGACGACAAGGTGTTGCTGTTTGACACTTTCAAGCAGCACAAACAACACTAAAGGCTATTTGGCGTTCTGATAAATACTTTGGAATGCGCTTTGCAGCCTCGAAGTGCAAAGTGCTCCCGCAAGGCTGTTGTGGTTACGTAGATCTAATGTTGGATAATGAAGTTATAGGGGTTGTTGACTGGTTTGTCTACTTGGGAAGTATCAGCGGCGGCGGAGACGTAAATGAAATAGTAGCGCGTATCTCTCAGGTTAAGGCGGAGATCGCTAATGTAACGGCACCTGTGGTGACAGAAGTGTATCCCTCTGAAGCTTAACGGTCGCGTATAAAAGGCGAAAAGGAAGGTTGTATTACTTTACGACTACAAAACCTGTCCGCTCAGAGTAGAAAACGTGAGCCGTCTTCAGGCAGTTGAGGGCCAATGTCTACGTTCAGTGATTCATATCGGCTGACACCAACCAGTAAGTAACGAAAAGGTTAGGAAACGGGAATTTTTGATAGTAATTGTCAAGTGAATCCTTATGTTCAATCAACAGACTTAGACTGTTGGGACATGGATTGTGGATGCCAGCTAATCGTCTGTCACGCCAGGTATTCTTTGCCAATGCTGTAGCCAACTGACGTTAGTTAGATCTCCTCTCTCTCTTTATTTCTCCTTCTTTGCGACAGCTTGCCTCTTTATAATTATGTGACAGCTAGGGATCAGTACGAACCACTGCTGTGTTGCTGTCTATAGTGGTGATGGCGTCTGCACGTTCTCACCGGATATCTACAAGTTCAGTCATTACCTTGTGCATCTTTACCCAATACCAGCCTGATTTTCCGAGGTAGTATTTCAGGTGAGTTAGCATGTAGTAGATAATCCTACCTCAGGAATCCGATGTTCTAATACTATCTGACTGATTGCCACCTTACGAATAAGAATAAGGCCATTATGGAAAAAAACATAAATTAACCCTTTTGCCTTTTTAGAGGTGGAAGTTCACCGTCGACCTAACGTTTCAAAATGCCATCGCAACGCTTTGCCGAAATCGGAAATGTATCCGGTTTAGACCATTTTACCAGAAAGTATGTGCTACTTATGAAGAGTCCCGGAAATATTTACTTTCAAAAGCAGAAAATCTTGAGGCGCGACGTTTTCATTGCCCAAGAGGTGCAATATTCTAAAATATTGAGTGCAATGTTATTTCATACATATTCGGAGGGTTTCGTTTTTTTTGCAGCTGTTGACCGTCAGTTGCAACCACTAAAAGTGGCGTCGATATTTTACCTTTTTTACGGCCGGATGTCGTTTAAGGGGCCTGTGACATACCGAGATGAAATTTCACTAAGACTATCCCGAAAATTCTTTATCGCTGTGGTTCTTTTGAAAATGATAAATCACGAGCATATTCACAAGGTTCACTTGAGACTCAATGTCTGAACCGTCATTATACAATTGGGACATTAAAGGCAAAACAGCACGAGTGCAATATATGAGAACACAGGAGATCATTGGGGATCGGAAAACAATCCGCGGAAAAGGTCCCAGGAAACAAATTATCCGGGACACTCTATCTTCATCCGCATCGGTTCAATAACATTGCTAAGCGAACGATCGATTCGTTTCACCTTGTCAACACACGTTTGGAGCTGGCAAAAGAGTGATGTGCTCATCGAGACGCTTAATGAGGTAATCATGTGCGTAAACTAATCAGTGTAAGTGTTTGTCATTGAAGCGGTATCGCAGGCGGATTTTTGTAGAAGTGAGATGACACATGGACAGGAATGCAATAAAACAGTGGATCAGTGTCCGGATACAATCGAGTGGAATGGTGAAGGTACAGCGCGGACGGCTGGTCGCTTCTCAAAATTCTCTCATGACATGTTTCACTGGTGATACGCGGCAAGAAAATAAATCGCCCATACATCCAACATCGGCAGTTTGCGAACTTTGTGTGCATCGTGAGTCAACCGATATAAACATTAGAGTATTTATAATACCACTTGTGACGAAATATAAGCAGTAAGTGATCATTAGTTTCAAGGTCACAGTTAATGATACCTTTGCACAGAGAACGGCAGTGTTCCACAAACCCATCTACGAAGAGCGGTTACAGTACCATCGAAAGTGGACCGAAAACGCGTCAGTTACACTGCCAAGAGTAAACCACCTATGGTCGAGAGTGTCCGTTCACAAACGAAAAATGTACAAGGTAGTTTATTCACTTGAGGCAAAAGGACGTCGAGTTCTTGTCAACGTTAAAACCGATGGAATTAGTCAAAAGATGCCACACTCCGTTCATCAAACGGATTAGATATCCTTGTTCGTTGTACGGCTGAGCACTGGCTACCTTGACGCAGCTATATGCGAACGCGATGCAAGGACACCTAAGAGTATGCAGACCAATATTAAAGAAATGGAAAAATTATGAATGATTTCATGTTAAAGAGAGGGATGCTGCGAGCTGATGAAACGTTGAACACAATAAGCATCAGGGCAGTCTGCTGGAACACACCCCCCCCCCCCCCGGATAGTCCCCAATCTGTTATCAACCGCCGAAAAACGTACGACACTGGAAACAAATATTTAGCGGCCCTGGAAAACGGTATGCAGAGAAGACACGTCAAGTAAGTTAGTTGCGTTTTTAGTTCCAGAAAGGAAAGCGCAAATTACCAGTCTGACTTTAGAAAAAGTGGGTAGAAAATCAGAAACGCGAGAATTGTCCAATGAAGTGCGACTATCACAATTATTATTAACTGTAGTCGCTACAACGTTTTCAAAAAGCTGGAATTGCATCAAATCATGGCGTACCCTGTAAGTCCTGCCAGTTTAAAACTAGTGGCTGCGTATGCGAAAAAAATATGGAGAACGTACACATCGAAGTAATGGTATGAAACTTCGTTGGAGTCGAAGTGCTTATCTGACCGCGAATTCAACAGTCGGTGGTCACGAAGATGATTGGGAAGCTGTTGAGATAAGTAGGCAAAATTTAGGGGCCACACAAGAACGCTAATCCACAGAGACCATCTAAATTAGGAAGGTCAGATGCACCGTGATTGATATTGATGGTTCCCGCGCGTCAGGCACATGATGACAAGTACTAGATCAACCAAAATGATTTCCACTAATTTCCGAATGCGTCGACTTTCCAGCGGATCGACTACATCTTTAACCAACTGACATCGAATACCTTGTCTCAAGTTGTATCGACCCCAGTTCGTTTTCGACCTAGCGAATCAGTTGTTCCAGCACAGCATTAACTACCCTTCGTACATTTAGTTCGCTCTATTATCATGTAGCTCCATCAAGACTAATCTTGAGTTGCCTCGACCCAGGGGAAGTTAGATACATGAAGAACAGGGTAGTATACAATCCGGCCGAAATGGCATTGATCATATTATCATCTTGCGACGGTACTTTTACAGGCAGCCGACGATCGTGGCATTTTCAAGTTTAACGGTTATCTTTGATTCGGCTGCACATAGCGTCCTATGAAACTGCCTTCTTCGCAAGGGAGTTCCAGAGGAATACGCGAATCTGTTGAGATCACTGCATGTTTACTCTATAAGCAGTGTAAAGGTTTGCGCACAACTGTCTCGAGTGTTCATCATTTCTAGTGGTGTTCGATTCCTCCGTTGCAATTCAATCTTGTCATGGACGACACTGTGGACGGTGGCGCTTGAGGAATCCAGTGGGCCCTGTGTTGGACTTCTTGGCGCCAGGCTGACCGACGTGCAGTATGCAGATGACATTGTCTTACTTTGCCGCTCCGCTAATCAAGTTGCACAGTCCGTAATGGTTGTGTTATGTGCTCCGCCTGCCAGCTGGGGGTTTACCGCACTGAACATTATATGGTGTTCAGATTCTTATAGGCGATCCTGAACGACTGGTCCAGGGTAACGACGTACCACGTGTATGCTTGGTGAGCGACAACCGAATTAATAACCAGCCTGGACGATACTCTCGTATTCTTTTTAACAACTGTTTATTGGCACGTCCCATATACTTTACTGCATCACAGGCACGAAAACACTGCGTGTAAACAGGCAGTTTGTACTTCGAATGGTGAGGCATAAGTTAGTGGATGGTAGACGAAGAGGGAAACGTGGTTGCTGGGAATGTTTCGCAAAATGTACACTACAGGCAACGACTGAGCAGCTATTCGACCTAATGATTTTAGTAAGAAAAACAAGTAGGAATAGCCTTCTCCACTGTCACTTGATACTACGCCGGCATAGGTTTATCACAGACCAGAATTAGGGTGTTGTGAATGGAGACAACGAAGGGTGGCGCAGTCTGTTAGATGACTAGTCATGGACACCAGTGGTATAAACGCCAGTCAGGTACATCCAGCCTAGCCCATGTTAAACAAGACCTTCATTAATGACCGGTTTGTCTAATCTGGAAAAAAATTCCGTGTCGCTGATAGCTCTTCAGCTCACCTAACGTGGAAAAGATGAAGGAAGGACTTGATAAGATTTGCCACTCGAGTGTGGTCACAAGAAATACATAATTCATCAGATTAACGAGCTATCAAGCGCGAATTCCCTAAGGTAAAGCATGGATATGTTGGACCGAAAGATCACAATTGAAATGACACTGTCCCACAGATGTGGCTAACATCTACGACTTTCGACAGTTGAGCACACGTTGTACCACACAATCCTGTTTTATATGGCTTGGATCTACCTATAGAGGACGCGGCTCTCTACACCGAGAAACAAGCAAGCGGTGACCGAAGAACCAGACGGCTTTCATACCATCCGATTGTTTACAGTTCGAGTGGTTTTGAAAACATGGTACACAACGCTTGATCAGAAATAGAATCGAAGCATAACTTTTATAACCGAATCAGTAAGCAGCTACCTTGAACACCCATTTTATCAGTAAAAATGCGGAATTTATGCAGCAAACGAAATGTGCATAATCCGACATGACAAGTATAAATCACCAGATGACAGGACAGGGAACAAGGTAATCTGTCCGAGAGGTGGAATGAAGGCATGTATGGTGATGGTGCAACGGTTTAGCGGCCAGAACGAATAATCAGTTGAACTTGTTCAGCCCATATCGCAGGCCTTGACGACGAACTGAAAGATGTCACGAAAGAGTTGTAAGGGACGTAGTTAAATTTATGGGAGAAGAAGCTAGAGGAGATCACTGCAAAATAGTTGTGTAGACAACCAATAAACTAGGTAACAGCAGGCAACGCAAAAGTCGTTAACATTAAAACTCGACATGGTCGATTGACAATCACTCGCAATTATCAGCCGAAGCTATGGATATCAAACAAGTATAAGTTATTTAGTGCAAAACAAAAACTAACAAAAGGCCAATTTGTATCCCAATTCGTCTTAAGCACCCAAACAAGCCACTTTCTGGAGGATTACCTTTGTCTGGAAACTGCTATTTACATGTGCAATCATCTGTATCTTTAACGGATTCAGATCGATCAATCACGTGTTTACACAGGTATTTCCAAGAAATGCTGAACCATCGTCTGTTGTCCACTGCAAACACACAGTATTGGATTAATTATTGTTTCATATGGCAATCACACACCGATACCTCAAATCAGCTATGCACCACTAACTATTGTCATGTATCAGGATAAATAAGAAAACAGGTAACAATCCAGAAGAAGAGGTTAGCTGAAACTGTTGGACATTTGCAAGCGTGCGTATTTTCCTTGGTGAAGCCGACAAAGGGAGAAAATGTGGGGCTCTGAATGAAACCAAGATTTACGTTTGGTGTTTACAAAATACTCATACGATGGTTATTGAGTCTTTGGGCAATGGTCATGATTAGGGTTACAAACGGACACCTTGTAGTCGGTCTATAACTTGTGTACTGAAGATCACACTTCTGTCACTAAAGATACACAAGAGTCGCATTTTACTTAGGAATGAACGACAGATATCTATCAGCATGCCCATTAGCAGAGGACATATTAGACTGTCATTATCTTAGTGACTGATATCGAGGCCTCAGACAACCGGTTAAATGGAGCCCACTGACCATGAAAAACCTCAACATAGTAGGGAACAGGCTTGGTCAGAAGTCCTTCACACTAAAATGCGATAAAAATTAGCACGAATGCACAGAAAAGACCTTACACATGACAAATGAATAAAGAGCGGTACATATGCATTGTTGTTTTGAATCGGACGTGTCGTCTTCCGACTGGAGGTGACAGAATGCACAAAAGACTGTTTGCGACACACTGATAAAGAATCCAAAAAAGGGTTATAGACTGAAAGAAGTTGAAACTGCATCACCTTTCTTGATGGGGGGTCGAGAAAAAACGGAGTCCAATGGTTACAGTAGAACAGATTAGGAAATTCCGCGAAGTGCTGAGGGAAAATAAAATCATAATTGGACAACAGAAAATACGCTCACTCGCAGCTGATCCAACATCGAAAGCTCGTTTCAGAATGCACGAAGAAGCACCTAATCAAAGACAGTCGTGAAGTCCAAGTGCAATTTCATTTACCCGAAATTATTCTAACGGTCAGACTATCCAAACACCCAGCTTAAATGCTTGAGTGTTTAACTGATGAGACTATCATGACGGAATGTGGTAGGGTGTTTCAGAACGATTCGTTTGACAACTTAGGCGAACTACCCCTGAAGTGGCGACCATGACCGCGTAAAAACAAGGTCTGAACCAAATAAAGCAGTTAGCATAGGACCCTGTATGATGTAATAAGGTTACCTTTGACTCGTCCATAACACATGGAGAACTGTTAGGAACTAACGAATCGGCCGGAATATGATAGTGAGTGGAATTCAAGTCCAACCGAAGTTCAACATGTTCATTATCGTATTTCCACAATGAATGGAGTATTGTGATCTGCTTTATCGTCCTATTTACACGAAGCAATCGACACTTTTGAAAACGTAGCTCAAGATGAAAGAGTGCCAGCAAGTTCAGTATTGGTGAAAGGCTTCCAAGAGATTCAGCAGGCAACTAAACTAGCTCCTTCAACCACTGATGTGCAAACTAAGATTGTGTGAAGTGAGCGTTCCCAGATATTGACCACGGACAATAACACTCGTACTTAAGCTTCAGAAAGTGTTTTGCACAAGTGTCGAGAGTGGATTATCCCACAGTCAATCGTACCTAAAGGCTGAAGTTTGGCGGTACAGAATATCTACAGCTTTCAACCACTGATATGAATCAACGCGAAACTGCCAATGCAACAGATGACACGATAGCTTTACTCGACTGAGTAATCGGAATCGTTGTGCCTCATGGTCGTGCTCTCACACGATCATCCGTCGTTTTACCAACATTTAGTAATTGCATTGAACATTAATGTGGAATATGCACCATCAATAAACAGTGTATAAACCAACTATCGCAGTGATTGTAAACACAGTTTTATCTGTGTTGAAGGTGTGCTCGCCAATATTAGTCACTTTAAACGGTCTAGCTTATGTGAAGGACAACAAGAGAAATACCTATGATGCATTCCTGATCTTGATCAACCTTTCATACGGAGTGACGGAGATTAGAAACAGTTTGTCTGAAGGTTAACACGTAATCTACAGAGAAGGCTGCGTGGGGTCATTAGCATTGGTTTGAATGCGCCCTCTCAAGTTTAATCAAACCTGCCAAATCAACCAGTAAAAAAGGGAATGATTGCACTCAGAAACTAGTGATTCAAAATCTGGGTTGATAAATCACAAGAATTCGACAACTGGAATTGAACGTGAATCAACTCGACAACAACAAAATCACAGAATGAGAAAATTCCGACCAACCCACTAAAAGGTTGAATCCCCCACTGATTAGCAGAAATGTCTTATCTGAATTGTTCGCTCAACTTTTATCGGTAAAAACAGTACTCTCCAGTTGTATAGGCGCGGGGGGAAAGGGTGAGGCAAATAGGTTCAGACTACTCTCTGCTTTATGCTGACATGACACGGCGAGTGAAGTTAGGTAGTTGACACGTCAAGCTACAAAAGAATGCAGCTGTGCACGCACACATACACACACGGTTACAGAGATTAAGTGTGTACAAGCCAACTGTTGTACCATGTACAAGAAGACCAAGACATCGACATTTTGGGTTAACGTGTTTGAAGGAGGGACCAAAAAATACCGCACATGGTTGGAAAACATAATATCAACACATAGCAATAAAGTGCTGCGAGAGCGCGGAGTTAATTGAAGAATGTGTGGTTCGCGAGCTAGGTGATTAGTGGTTCGGAGGAAATAGGTGACACGTGCAAGCCTCAAACGGCATATGTGGGTATGATCGATGGAGATAGATGAAAACGTGTAACATAAGATAATCAATGAAACAGTTCACGTCAAATTATATACACACGGCCATATCAAATGTGAATGCTGAATCACTCAGCAAGACACAAGAGCGATGAGTGTGTACGTTGTAGAAAACAAAAATCAATAATCCACCACCAGATTTCAAGCCACACCATCGACGTACCTTCAAAACCGAAGAGTCGCGCCTGATAACGCGAAGGTTCGTCCTAAGTATACGAAAGGTTTGAAACAAAAACTGAAAGCATACGGAAGCGAATAAGCCCTGCCTGGGTCACCATTGGGGATCTGTGGCATCTTTGCCCGTGCTACGACACTGTCGTTTCCCTATTCACATGAGAACGGCTCCACATGTGAAATTTCATACAAACATACTCAAACCGAAACAAAATATCATTCTGATTGCGAATCTCACTACTAATGCGGAAACGCGATGCAGTGTCAGCAGAAAGATAGAACTGATATCGTGGCAACAAACACCGAAACCCTCATCAGACCAATTCTATCAGAGTTTGAATAATGCGAATGTACGCGAAGGCTGATAAGTCACATTATGATTGTACTCAGGTTTGATGAAAGACTGAATGTCAATGAGGGGTGGCAGACAAAAGGGAACATTTTGTTTCTTTGTGAATAACTAAATCCGGAAAGAACACATTAGGTGCAAATTGGCATCCTCGTACAAGACAGACTGGAAAGTAAGGAACGGATATGCATCCTCTTTAACTGTCATAACACTGACAATAATTCCAAAAAATAGAGTAAGCAATAATATCCATGAACACAAGTGACAACTTGCCCTAGTTAGAATTATAAATTTGTACACCAGTTAGCTGGAGATTGTTTTTTCTGAGTCATCCTTAACATACGATCAAAAATAGCGAAAGATGACTGTACACACAAGTAGCAAACTTACGTCCTTGATACGGTTGAGAACCTGGAATCGAAAGGAACCATGAGTAAATGAGCAGGACTCGCGGAAAAGTATACGTATGGACTTAAGAAAACAAGTGATAAAGGAACATTACGTCTAGCATAATATGACAAGCAGATACCAACCCATTTAATAAGTATAACGCATTCAATGATAAACAAATACGGAGATACAGGATGCAACCGATATATAAGAAATTTTGCCACATCTGATAGCATTTACAACGACACAGTGAGGATCTCTTGGTCTCCAACGAAGTTAAGCAAGGAGGCACCGTAGTCGCGCTTCTGTCGGCCTCCGGCTCCATAAATACTATTCACCGGATCGAGTGGCTGGTTGACAAGTGAGAGACATGTACGTCAACTAATTCAATGATTACACTAAGTATGAAGCCATTCAGGTTATTATACTTGAAGGTCCGTTATCAAAGAGTCTCGCTGTTTGCACGGTAAATCCATCTGAAACAAACGGTAATCCGCAAGCACAAAATTGGGTCTACAACACGTAAAAACACGAACGCACCTCATCGAATATTAAATAAGGAATGCCGTGCTTTTCACCAGGTTCTCCTACAGTTAGTTGAATGTAGACTTAGCTATTTTTGGTAGTTAGGTCCTTTCCCATCCCCTTCTTTTTTCTTCTCTTTTTGTACAGGGTTTGTATTTTTTCATAGTTTTGTGGTAGTTCAGCATCAATGTGAATCACTGATGTATTGCTGTCTAGTTAGGCCAACAATAGATCTAACAAACACCGACATTTTTCTTATATTCAAAGGGTGGACATAGTCCACCAGGAAAGTCAGTGGTAAGAATCGTAACGTCAAGATGGAACGTGGTAAATCAAGGAGGGGCTAGTCAAATTCAACACTGTAATCGCCGCATGTGGCGTTCATATGAGCTATCATATTGAGCACATACAGCGTGGTTAACGACGCTGTGATTGGATTGTTTATTCGCATGAACAGTTTGTACAGGCTCTATGACAGTTGTGGCTACGTCCTATTCACAACCGTAACTCTAAATATGTATGCACTGATCTCCAGTTATAAAACTTCGTTTCGCTTTCAGTGCCCTTTGAAATTCAACCACATCCAGCCTTACAGAACAGAACAGATAGCCAAAGGTTCCAATATATTTAAAGCAGCCTTAGTTGACTGACAATCACGTTGAGACTATCAAGAACCTAGTAAATTTCCAAATAAGTCTTCAGTGATGTCGCTTTGGCATGAGAACATAAACGGAAAATGAATGCGAGACATAAGTTCGAATCCTAACACCTCCTAAGAAAACAGTGTGCAGCCGGACGAGTTCTGATCAAATAGGTCAAATAAGTAATTTCAAACTAATTACCGGGGAATTGTTCAGAAGTCATTCACCAAGTTCAACAAAGCGCGATTCTAATACAAACATGAGAAAGAGTACCACCCAGGGCGGCCGGTTATAGTGCGAATCAATCTTACACACACTGAACGAGTCCTCTTGAGTTCGTCCTAATGAAATGTGTTTGAAACTCGCTCTAAGAGAAGGTGAAAACATTAAGGCATAAACATAAGATCACAAACATCTGATCGAGTGAAGAAACAGCGTACGGAGAATATGGACACTAACAGTGTATAAGTAAAGAAAATGAAAGCAATATAAACCTACCCTTGGAACCGATGAGACCGCCGCCACCACCACGACTTTCAATCAGTTTTTCGTTCATCTCAACAATACTGCTGATTTTCTCGCTCAGTTGTAACGCTAAGGTTTGCAGTCTGGAGCGCTCTGTTTTGTGCATGATCAGAAAATCACTGGGTACTTCCAATGAGGCCTGAAGAGAGAAAAATGATTAAAATTGGTGGATGCCTAAACCAGCCAAAATATTAAAAAGATATCATCGTTCTACGGTAGCTGCGCATCGGTGTGGGTCATTGACATATTTCTATCTACGATGATGAACATTCTAGGGCCAAGGTTGGAAGGCCGATGAGCGATTGTGTCGTCTAACTCTCACATGATACTCAGATAGTTGTTTGAAAGCGTATGTTAGCGGAAGTGGGTGGACACATACATTGACCATTCGAAAAGACTCCTAAATATGGACCACATGCAATGGGTATTTCACTTCTCTGCTCATTGTTACCCCAACTAATCATTCCAATTCTGTCCACCTATTACTGTTTTACACATCCTTCAATTCAGAGCAGCATGACAATAAAGCATCAGCATTTAATCCACTGGAAGTGCAGTGGTATTGATGATGACCGAAAATTTACTAATAGTATGAAAAGGTGGGAAACACCCAAACTACTTAAGAGTAGCGTTCACAATCGAACAGACATTCCAGCCGTGTGTATCGTGTATCGCTTCTGTTAGTACATGGTGTTTGACAACCGTCTTCGCCGATTAGCAGGTGTCAAACAGGTTGATTGAATGAGATCTGCGATGACCTATGGGCACGTAATTTAGAAACCTAAAAATCCTTGGCCAATGAACGAAGTTAGGGTTTGCACTCCGCACAGCGTCTGCCGCACCATATATTGCTCTGTGTGGCTGCTGACGGTTAAAAAAACGCCAAAGTAACCATGCAGTGATTTGGTCAAGGTCTGGTCATCCTGCCGTGGAAGACTGGGGACGCGTGATTATCTAGACAGCGTTCTGATATGGTAGCGTCGCAGTCAGCAGTGAGCCGACATTGAAACTATTGACTCTTCTTCATGAAGATTCATCGGTTAAACGCAATTTTTCTCCTCCGCACGTTTGCACCTAACCTGGTGCTTTATAAATCGCTGTTACGACCAACGGTAGTCAGTCAGCATTTGCATGAGCACGACTCAAAGCAGAAAATACGTGTATTTGCTGACCAGGACAGAATGAGATCCACGAACCGTTTGATTCTATGTTTAATTCGGGAAACAGTTACATGATTTGAGATGACACAAAAGAAAACAAACATGCTCAAGGTAATTGCAGCTCCTAAGTAGCTTGAAGTGTCCCAAAGCGTACAGCCCTGGCTAGTTTAGCCCATGTTTGCATTCAACCCTCTGCAATGAAAATCCCACAAGCACCTAAACACCGAAGGAACAAACATGCATTTACATCACGTGCACTCGTCTTTCATTTTTCAATTAGTCAAATTTCACAAAGTTTAGTGTTTGTCTTAAAACAAGGCATCCAGATTGGGAAATGAAACGGAAAATGTCCGGAAGAGCTGTGGTAAATTTTGACTCAAAACCTTCATGTTCTCAGTTTAAAAAAAGTTGTGAGCCTGACATTTCCCGTCAAATGATGAACATATTAATACGCTTTATATCAAGTGATACAAGTATAAATAAATACAACAATAGCACAGGGTTGATAACATACGCACAAAGACCGATAATCGGGTATTGCGCGAATGTTAGATTAGTAACAACGACAAACAACTTACTGCCAACTCTTGGTTGATAATCATTTTACTAATGATGGAATAGACGCTGGACTTGGGCATTTCGAAATATTCAGTGAGGCGATCCAGACTGATGGAATCGTGGATGGCACTGTAGGTGAACAAGAAGCTACGAAGGGACTCCTCTTTGATTTTCGTTCCCAACAAAGTCTTCACACGGGCCGATTGGAAGAGAAGATTCCAAATCTGTAAAAAGGACAAAATGGTCACATTTTGAACCAAAGGAGAAAAACATATACAGAACTTTATGCAGTCCATATGGTCTCAGAAGTCTGATGCTGAGATAGAGCGGATGCATGACAGTATAGAAATTACAACAGACACGAAAAAAGGAGAACATAATCAAAGAAAGTCCGAAAATTCCATAAAGGCTAGTCATTGGGTGTGAAATGGGATGATCGATCTGCACATAGGTAATGCAACGAAAATAATTTGCAACCATGTACGAGAACGTGTTGATGCCAGTTTTATATACTAGTTAAAAGGCCAAGCGCAAATAGTACCAACATGGAAATAACGGTGACATTGGGAAGCGAATATCAGATATCGAAGATCACCTACTTATCATAAAGATGCAGAAACCCATGTGGTCAGGTCATACACTGAAGGTGACAACAATGTGTCCATCGAACTGGGTGCTTGTCGGCTGTAACAGAGTGCTTAGTGAGACTAATAAAGAGTTCGCATACTACAATGAAATAGTTGTCCAGTTCGTTTCTTGACAGTCCAGGATCGGTAACTCACAGAACGCGACTGAAGACATCTGGAAGAGTTTAGCGACGTAGATAAGAAAAGATACATTCCCACATGCAACTCCAATTCCACCGGTCACTTGGATACAGAGTAGATGTGCCTTGACGTTTACTGATCGAAGTTATGCTGAGGCATTAGGAATCTAGTCATCTTTATAGCTTCATTTTATATTTGAAGTGATATTGTTTGTTATACAGTGGTATGGTCACCGGGTAGCCATGGCAACCACTGGTGTCTTGCTATATATATATTGAAAATTGTTTCAGGGTTATTTCCGTCTACGAACAGTTATCTGTGATGCAAAAAGAGCAAGTTTACAAAGATGAAACTCAAAATAGATCTACAATAAAAGAAAATGAAGGATCAAATCAGAAGTCGCTCACCTTTGCGTCCATTTTCGGATTGATGATGTACTGAGTGCACGCCTTCCAGTTGCCATATCGCATTGCCTTTGCTGCGGCAAGCACATAATCTCTGGGCGTTTCTGGTGGCCCAATCAGTGTCTGACGGTCATGCACACGTAAAGCCATGTGGAAAGGTTTGCTGATTGGACGCCACCGTAGGTCCGTTTCGTTTGCTAAGGACGACGTACGGTCAAATAAAACAGCGGTCAGGATTTCATATTCGCAAAGGTGAAGAAACTCATAAGATCAAGGGACTGTCTAAAACACTGACAATGGAGAACATCTGTAGGAAATCTCCCCTACCTACTAGAGGTGGTCCAAAGAACTCGAACAAGAAGAAACGATTTCTTCGAGAAAACGGTTACATTAAGAAGTGAATTTCGAAGAGTTAAATTATTTCTAACTGAACACCAACCAAATGTGACTATAGTCCTAGTGTTCAGATAAGCCTCGAGTTTCTATCTTAATAGGGTTCATCAGTAGTGCATATCCTTGTTTGAACAGAAGTTTGCGCTCCGACCTTAGAGTTGATAAAATCAACGTGTTAATCACAGTGCGAGTAACGTTGAATTAGGCATGACACATCAATCATATTCAAACGCTCAACTGCAACCTTGTGTGAAGTTTTCAGTTTATTGCAGTTACATGCCACACAACTGATGGCCGCATGTGATGAGGCTACGTCTTATGAACATACAGTGGGAATGTCCGGACAAAAAAACAGCGGCAAAATAGTACTTACAATCACAAAGCATCCCACTGTTGCGAAGGGTAGCATAGTAATTCTCTAGGCTGTTGAAAAACTTACAATAATACTGGATTAGAATTCCAACACATTCCCAACTCCCAACGATAATAAATGTCTGGCGTTAATGTTTTATGCACCGTGCCCTCATCATCATTCCGCAAGTTTTTTGTGACATTCAACTTCACAATGCTCGCCGATTACGCGCATTAACCTACGTAGCAAAAATCCTGAGGAAATGGACATAAACCTAAATGTTTATAACCCCGTTGGTTGAGTTATGAGAATTGAACAAAAGAATACGTAGCCTTCTAAACGTGTTCACAGTGCTGACCTACGCTATCATGTAGAATATAACCGATCTACATCCGCATTAGGCTTTGGATAGTTTAAAAATACGGCTGGTAGTGTGTTGTCATTTGAACTTTCATTGTTTGGGGGCAATCCTGAAATTCACAGACTATATATATATATATATATATATATATATATATATATATATATATATATATATAAAGAAGTTGAAGTGGTACACACAGAGATTCGCAATACAAGTACTACTGACTTTTTCGCTATGACATACAGCGTCTTCTGCCAAAGGTGTTCCATGTCCCTCGTACTCCAGCCAGGAAGCCGGAAGCGCCCTACTAAAGCAAGTTTCAGAGTGAATGCCTTCGTTGGCAAATGCTATTCGAGCCTTTGCTATGCAATTTGTGATCTCACCAGACATTCCATCAGTGTTGATACAGCTTCCAAAATACAGGAACTTCTTGACTACTTCCAACTGCTTACCAGAAAGGGTGAGAGAAGGTGCAGTATTACGTCAATTCTACAACGGCACCTTGCACCAGGAGGTTGTAAAGGTTAGACCAAACTGACGAACTGCAGGTTCTAGTTCGTCTAAGCTGTTGTTGACTCCATATGAGCCCCAACTGATTTGGGCGATGTCGTCTGCATACTCTGCGTCTCAAACTTGAGCGCCTGGACGCGATTCCACATCACCATATTCACAGTCTGTTGAGATGCACTCTATGTTCTCGTCTAACGCGAAAGTGAATAGAAAGTAGGAGGCTGGGCAACCTTGTCACATCAAACTTTGGATACTAAAAGTTGGCGATATGCTACTTTAAGAATGTTTATATACCTCTTGGGCACAACCATCCTAGATGGACAGTCCCAAAATGCAGCTCTGTCAACTGAATCAAAAGCCCCACTAATGTCCAAAAAGACAGCAATTGTTGGTCATCTGTGACTGGCGGAATTCGAGCATTTGGCGGAGTGCGGAGATGTGACCAGTGCAGCCACGGCCTGAACAAAA
>LUCH01003520.1:43402-55440 GCA_013368495.1 Paragonimus heterotremus
TCAGCAGTGCGACATACAATCCTATGAGTGTAACTGCTTTTCGTCTGACTGTCTGACTGACAATGAACGAATTGCTTGCATCTCGTAATGCATACTGTCGTGTCGTCTTGGCAGGAATGAAGTATAACCAGGGTGTTGGACTGTTAAAAGCTGGCTATCATTCACGAAATATTGAATCCTCCACAGTTAAGTGAGTGAAGTCAATTAGCCCACTACGAAAAAACCCATCTGATTCGATTTTCTCTTTCATCAGATCATTTCAACCGGGATTTGTGCCCCAACAGAGCATTCTGGAGAGTATCCTATTGTCTTCATATTGCAGGTCTGGTACAATCGTCAGATCCAAAAGTTATCCCACAACTGCTCGCAAAAGACGAAATAATCTAGTAATCTTTAGTGAAAACAACACAAAAACGGATAACCCCGCAAATAGAAAAAATTGGGTATTCCACACACTTACAGACGATATTTTTAAAAAAAAAAAGTATTTGTATATGTGGTGCCTATCTCCAATAGCTTACCATAGTGGACTGATCTGCGTGTTCGATAGACATTTGGAGATTGGACATGAGCATCAAATCACGGGCTTGGTACCAATTGTCATAGAGGGCTAGATGATAGATGTGACAAAGAATTGCGCGCGTGCGCAGACGATCCGTCCGGTCATGCGTGTAGATGTAACGACACAGATGTTGGATGACCGCGGTGGATTCGTTCGGCCCGACAGCCTCGATACCTTCGATTTCCACCCGCTTACCCCAATCGAAATCGAACTGGAACGGGATGGCAAAAAGCGAAAAAGGGTAATTAGAAAGCATACTGATGGATAATACACAAAAGCATTGAGGAGAGAGCCATAGTCGATTAATACTGATCTGACAATTGGGCGGAAAATGACCCGGAACCGTGCATGGTGGGTCATTGTGAGTGTTTCTGACACAGACAGCTATGTGAGGTTACCACATTCCAGGCGTGAACAATAAATGGCTAGATGGCAAGCATGAATTGAGGGGTCGAATGAACTGAAGTGAGTCCGTTCAACAAGTAGATTTCATCAATCACGAGATGAATGCTCACGTAGGCGAGAACGATATGCGATATAAACGTCACAGATACCTACTTTAGTTTCGCAACTAACATCCAGATGTACAAGGAATAGTCACTAATTGTTAAACCATCTCGCCTATTAGTATCAGGTGAAGTTACAGCGGACGAACTGTTGACAAAGACAGAAAATCAACACCAATTAGAGACTGACGAGTTTTTTGAGCCAGACTTTAGCCCAGCATCCGAGCACACAAAAGTGGATATAAGTGCCATCAAGTCACCCAAAAAGATGTATCACTTGTTGGCATTGATGGTTTGCTGCCACTGAGCACGCTCTAGTTTAAAAACAAAAGGGTAAAATAGGATGGAACTTAATTCACAAAAACATACATCAAGGTTAAAATATTTAATAACGACGTGCACACGCACTCTGCAAACAAACAATCGGGCTGCAATATGATGATAAAGCAACTTATGATTCTTTGTAGTTCTCAGTCTTTCCTCCATGAAATGGTATTCCTTCACAGACTACTCGGTAAAACGATATTCACAGTGGTAAATCCGATCAGTAGTCATCTTCCTTTCCGATTACAGCCACCGACTAAGGGGAACATGACGGCCACGGTCCGAAAGAGGAGCGTGACCTACGGTGTGCATTAAGCAGTTCATTCATAACGGTCCTGAGACTGACCAGACAACCTTACGGCTCGAGTCGCAGACCACCGGAATAATGATGTGGGAAGTCCCAAAGAAAGGAACAAGGGACGGACAAAATAAAGTTGTACAACACAACCAGAAATGTGACCGCAAACAAGCGATCAACTGTTACACGCTGCTAGTTCCAAAAACATTTGAAGTAAGAGTTCCCAGGTTGAAAGCGTGATGCGAACACTCTAGAAAACAGCCGCATCGTTAACTCTGATCAGCGTGGTCAGCATGCCCTCGACAAAGGGATTCAGCAGGACAACGATACCTGTATACTTCTTACCGGTCAGCTCCGCGCAAGGAAGAAACTCAACAGTGACACTACCAGACCACTTAATGTCCACTACATGGATTGCTGTAGATCATCAAAGTGAGAAGGGAGCGATTAAACGCCAGTGATGGTTAAGAACACCCAAGACAGGTGTGTGGTAATTCGTCGCTATATCCCTGCACTTACTTCTTCAGTCTCTCACCCAACGTGCAAACGAATGATTATGATTAGCACTCATTACATAATCACGCCTAACTCCCTTCTAAACCCCTAGATTTTAGACTCCTTTGGTGTGGCACTTCGTTCAATCCGTGTAGTTCCCTAGTCCTCGTGTTTTGTCGTCCCGTTTGCTTACCGAACTCCGATTGGTAGATGGAGTAGGCGAAAGACTCCAGGCAAACTTGAAACTAAGGAAAACTCAAATAGTGGTGGAAAACCGTCTAGTTACTACACAAACGGTAGGATCACTATAATCAACATTTTCAGCTTTGAGCCATACTCGTGGGTACTATGGTTCGAGTTGTACTTGATCCTGGCAATAGTGCATAGAGTAGCAAAGTAAGAAAAACAGCAATCAAATATAACTTATGGAGAACATCTCAAAGTCTAACAACATATCAGAAACATATCACGTCTCCCTTAAAATAATTACAATAAAGCAACAAACGGTCATCGGACGAAAAGTTTTAAACAATCAAGACAGGCAAATTGGATTGCCTTAGACATAAGGTCACCTTGTAGTACATGTGCTCCACTTTGAGTTGATAAGCCACGCATAAGTCGGCCGGATCGGCTTCCCGCTTTTCCAGATAAGAACACAATCTATCCAGTAGTAGGCAAAGACGCCGCTCGTCGCGTAGGCTGTTTACAAAATGTGCGTAATGCGAGGAGGGGAGGGAGAACGTACATAGAATTTAGTTATTATAACGCGGCAGAATATATAAACCAACGTGCAAATACTCAGAAGGATGACATGGGAATGCACCATACACTGTTAAACGTCATGCAGTGATCGGTGAATACTAACTTGAGAGGGCGAATTCTCAAAAACCACAATTAGATGTGTACACACATCGGATTTCCAGGTACTCAGATTTTAGCAACACACTGCTTGGTTGAATGAAAGCACGACAGAGTTGACAGCAGGTTTGGCTGTACGAGTTGTGTCACAGCGATTTGGAATTTAACTTCGGTTGAACCAATTCTTATGCCTTTTCTTCCTCCGGAAAGACCGACAAAGTTTGAAAAATGTGTTAAGCTTTCTTATACCTTGAAGTGGCTGTGATGCTCATTAAATAAACCGTTCACCATGTTCAAGTAATGCAACGGAAGACTCCACGAGATCATTACTAAATCATACCTGTTTACGTCATCACATTACAGATCATGACCAGTATACTCTGAGCTGTGTTCTTCGTTAACTAAATGAGCATATAATTTAACAACGTAAGGCAACGGCAGTTACACGAACATCGCTAGCTTCGAGTCACCGTTTCTGATTGAGAAGCCAAAATTCGATGTTTGGTTTCATAAAATAAAATGTGTGATCACAGTCAAAGAAAAAATACCAGAATAATTCGAACACCCAGGAACGGTTGACTACGAGGAAGGCCCAAGATTGTCAGTGGGACATAAAATCCAACGAATGAAACGAAACTAGACATCATACAAGATTATCAGCAGTGACCAAAAAACACTGACTCGATGAGAACAGCTAGCTTGTGGACACAAAGCTCTGGAGAAGTAAACCAAAACGTAACTTGGGAAAGTGAAAATTCGGAAAGGATAACCCATAGAAGAACACGACAGTTGAGCTCCAAAGCTGAAGACCCAACTCTTTTGTGAAAGCAACAGGACCATTCATGTATGTACCACTTGTTTCACAGACGTCAAATCGCTTCAGTCATAACTATGAACGGCTTATACAGTGTAAAATAACTCACAGAACAAAAAGTGCTAGGCTGTGTGGCGTATAATTACTGAACAGCACTCATTAGGTTAAATGTTTGAATTACGCCTACTGGGCAAAGTACTAACGAGTGAATTGAATAAATAATGAGAAAGGTCATCCGGATTAGCAAATGATAGCAATGAACGCTAAGCCTTTGATATCGTAAATCTGATTAACCGCGTTCACAGTTTGTACCAGATTGTTCAAGAAGTTGGAAATAAAGTTCTCCTCATTTTTATCCATCCAGCGCTCAAGATCGATCAGTAGTAGTGGAACCGACTATCACACGCAAGACGGCAAGTCAGAAACCGGGTTTCCGAAAACGCTACTGCCCAAATTTGAACAGTTGGACAGTACGCAGCTCACATGTGACACAATATACCACTTGACAGAAAAAGAGAGTATGAGGTGAAACCCGGAAATTCTTACTCCACGCTGGTACGATAAAGTACGATTTCAGAATTAATCCACAGAGAGGACACAAAAAGTCCGACCAAGACTATTGGATTTTAAGTTCAGTTAACTTGAAAACACCCAAACGTTCGCACGATTTAAGATGTTCCAACTCACGGTTTATTAACCTCATTCGTGTAGGCATTGGACTGATTCAACATTCCGACAGAGGTTTATTGGCACAACAGGAAAACTGTTCCAGTAAGAACGGTGTACATTCGTAAGCTGTTGAGTTTAATACAATTACACAAACAAGGATAGACACAATGCTCAAAGGTTCAAAATTTGAGCAGAGCATTATTATCTAACTAACGGACCGTAAGGTTACCTGGAAGTGGGATCAAGCAATTTAATGCAAAGCCATGCTTAATCAAAGCCACGGTAGATATTTACTGCTTAGTGCTGTACGTGAAAAAAACCTAAAGCCCAAATTGATGAGATAAGTAGGGCAGCAATGCATGAGACACAGGTAACACCATAAAATCCAAACGAGTGAATGTGTCTCCATTGGGTCAACGTGATATACCCGAGGTTACGGTTCGCGTGCCAACGGGAATGCTCGTGAAAACTAGGTGGCTAGTCAATCGCAGTTGTGCGTTGATTGTATCAGCATTGCACCTTTCTTAACGACCAACACAGAAGATCAGCACCAGTAATTGCACTGTTCCGTGATTTAATATGGATTTTCAAAACTGACTGAGAATAAACAACGAAACTAAAAAGATCAACTGCATATAATTTTACACAAAGAAAGAGTCTGAGAGGTTGCCAAATCTGGGAACGGACAACTAACGGAAGTAAACCTGCTGAGAACAGCACATACCGTTCGACATATTCTACTCCGTTGCCATTCGCGGACTGCAACGTTTTAGTGCATTCCACGTTCAAAAGTGTCATGGTAGCAATCAATGATCCATGAACGACAAAAGGAGGGGTCTGAAAAAAAATAATGCATAAATGAGACAAGCTAAACTGAATGTACAGTAGGGCCAGACAAATAGCGTGGATAGACGAACAGTGCTCACATGAAGTTATTTTTTATGCCTAAAAACTGATAATTCAAAGATACGAGCCTTGAGCATCCTGAATAAGGTGTCTTCACACCGTAAACAGAAGTTGCAAACAGAAATACAACAGCACGACCGGAAGACAGGCACTACGTGACTTTTAGTAACCGTCCCATCAGCTGGCCTGACATCACAGATAAGTCAGCTAACTAGAGATAACGCATATGACATTGTATCTGACTGTCCACCATCTTTCCTAACTTCGATCAATCTTCGTTTAGGAAACTAGTCCACAAAACTCTTCTGTCCGAATCCAAACAATCAATATCAAGAGGGTTACATATCTCGAGACAAATGAGCACACCACAAAAGAAACAAACGTATGCATAAGAAAAGAAAAACCACATAGGTGGCCACGTTTTTTGCTTTGCCACGTGGTTTCGTTCAGCATGCCGACTAACATGAGGCTGGTAAGTGGTTTTGCAGAAGTGTTAGTTTAGAACAGACAACCGTGAATAATCTGGGATTAAGGTGGATTCAAATCAATGATAGAAACAGTATGCTCAAACGTGGCATGCGTCTTGTCAACTGGGCCAGCAAATCATGTCTGGAACTCGAAAATTTCACAGCTGAACTCAGTTACCAACCCATCCCAATGAATCATATGGAATCCACGAAAAAAGCCGAAAGATCGACGGCTAACGTATGATTTTTCAAGCAAATCACACTAGAATTTACTAACGCTACTGTTAAGCATTCAGGTTGTGTTACTGAGAAACAGCTCGGCAAAGTTGTCAGCCCAGAAGAGACCCAATGATGACGCGGATGTCACCAAATTACGCCAACCAAGACGGGGGATACAAGATAGTTCGATATCACTGAGTTCTCTCAAACTAGGATAAAACGCACGTCACACAGTATGAGTAGTGTCAATCCAGAGTGGAGCTGGATACACGCAGTTAAACCCGATCGTACTAGCTACAAACATAAGTTGCTTAGTGTGTGATTCGAGTGAGAGCAGATCAGATTAACCAGATACACAGACTGATGTTAATCATACTCTCACAGCTCGTAACCCATTAGCGATTTGTTAGGGCATAAGAAAATTTGTGCAACGGGTGGTTGTGTAGGGTACTCAGCGTTCAGAAATACCGCTATCCAGTAAGGTGATCTGCAAATGCCGACGCAAAGCCGGCAAACCACGGGAGTGTCGTGCATGAGTGAGTTTATCACTGACGACTATCAGGTTCCAACGGTGTACTCGAGCTACGTGTTGATTTTAGGGAGGGGGGAATGCAAGTCTGGATGACATAATCGAAACGTACTTCAAGTGATTCCAGGTCATCAGTATCCACTTCGGGTGTCAACAATTCGACTTGATGGTTTTCCAGCAGATCAAACAAACGATCGAATACACCGAGTAGACTGAATAAAAATTGTAAAGACACATGTATGCTAAAGTATACGATCGATGTTTAAAAACTGAGAACAACTAAAAGTTTAGGTTGAATGAACATTAAAAATGGGCCAATGTACCACAGACGGCACTGTTGAAACTAAAGGACTAATACAATAAATTCTCTCAAAAACACAGATTCGAGGCACTTTTGAACCATGACAGTTACATTACTGGAATGAGTCAAACGTGCAATTAACTTCACACATACATGTAAGGAGTAGCACAAACATACGGATAAGTCAGTCAGGTTGATCGGAGCTAAAGTAGCTGACGTTCATATGCAACCAAAAGCAGGCTATGCTACATTCTGTTCGTGAATCAGCCCACAGACACATAGTGTATGCCTTCAAGCCGAAGAAATAGGACCGGGGTATGGGATTATGGGGAATGTGTATCATAGCTGGTCCAGGTAAAATAACCAATCAACTTTGAAGACGCATACATAGATTATCCGCCTAGGAGCTACCTAAGAGATATCGCAGTCCGGGTCGCTATTCGCCGTAGTAGTGATGAGGAAAATCCCCGATTCGAAAAGGGTACCGGAGAAAAAAGAACGAGTTAACGGGGTAAGCAAGTAGCCGAATGGATACTAGCTATCGACCGTGGCACACAGCAACGCTATGCAATGGTCTCAATCAGGGATGCAGGTCATCACCAAGTCTTCTAAGTGGCAAGCAGAACATACAGATTACAGTCCATGAATGTAGCAGCCAGGCCCTAAAAGGCGTCGGGTCCACGTCTTCGTCTAAAAACAAATCGAGCAGACAGGATTTCTAGTTTGTGCGCCCAAGCAAGGATCAAAGTTAACTTTGCGCCAACACTTCGCATCTCAATATATCCCCAAGGAACTCATTCCCAAAACGAAAACAAGATCGGTCAAACACGATGCTCAAGGATACTGTCAGATTTTGAGAACGGCCCCAAATGCTTATTGTTGTGGCTCTTAAGGGTACACAAAAACTTCTCAACGCTATCGAATGTATGAGATTAGAAATTCAAAATACACGATAGCATAAACGATATGAACAGCAAGGTACAACGAAATGTTAATCAGTTCTGATCGAATGTGTGTATATGTGCTGGATAAAGTGGAGGTTCGAACGAATTCTTCAATGCAACGATTGGACCGGACGAAGTGATCAATCGATGGAGGACAATGTGTCCCTAAAACATTCGTCGTGGCTGATAAGGAAACGGAGATCTTTCTCTGAACGACGGAAGGTGGAGAGATACAAGGAGAATGCATATAGCGAATCGAAACAGGACACGTACCGATCAAACATTACGACTGACATGCAAGGTGCATGATTTTTGTCGTAGTCAAAAAACACGCTGATCAACGAAAACAGCACCTTGACGTGGAGACCAACTGACAATCGATGCTCTTCTGTGATAAAAAACGAGAAAGGGAATGGAGTTCCGTTGGATAAACAGAAAAAACGTCTACGAAACAAAAACGAAATGGCGTCTGAGAGCACGAAACGTTTTCTTATCAGTAGAAAGCAGCCGGAGTAAACAAACACCAAAAACTAGGTTGTTTACATTTGCTTAGGTGGCACACAAAAACTATGTTTATCTCAATGAGAGTGGATCGAATTGAGGCCTTAAGATTATCGTGCGCATCTGGATAATGATCGTTTATATAAAGCACCAATTTATGCGCCTGACCGTCAAACCAATTGTTTCATCTAAGAAACATCCACTACTGATGAACTCTAGTAAGAGCGGAACTCGAATGTAACGCTCTTGTCTGAAGTGAGCGACCCGAAGGGTTTATCGAAACGCGAAGGCTTCGATCAAATGTGTGGTGTTCAATTTGAAATATCTAATTTGTCCAAGGGGAACACTCATACAGTAGTCACGTGGGCAGGAATCAGCGTTGCGCGATCATAGTTGAGAACAAACCAAACTCGCTGCTTGTTAATGTTAAACGGGAATCCAACAAGCTCTTAACATGTTGTTGAATAGCTGGAGATGTATGAACGATGTTTAAAGCATCTAGTGTATAAAGATCAGCCAAACATCTTGTTAAATTATGTTAGTCAACAGCTCATGCAACGAAACAACCTCGTCCGTCCTGGATGTGTCTAGCCTGACAGATTTGCTTGATGAGAAAAGCCATTCATTTTAAATGGTATTCAAACGAGAAGTTGCTTTCTCCTGAACCCCATTTTTGTGTGCTGAAATTACTCGTTGGCCCCTGACGAAACACGAGCTCTGGGTTACTTTTTTGTGTGCAGATCTTGAAAAGATAACTCCAAAAAATCTGGCCTTCGACTGGATTCGAACCAGCGACAGGAACAGCAAGCTCAAACGCGACAAGCGCTCTACCAGCCAAGCTATGAAGCTAGACCGAGAGGTCAGAAATTCTTCGCTAAGGCTCATTTACCAGCCCAATTCGTTGTGTCATATGGACTCCAACAACTGATCCAGTGGATCGACCTCCCAAGCAAGTTTTCTCAAACAGTTCACATCGGAATCCACCAACGCTGTTGTTGAGTATTGAAACCGCATTACTTATAAGTAGCATAGAAGATAGTTCGAAATCGGGTCTCACGTAAAATGTGAAGCCTGATAAGTTACTTATAAGTAGTCTCGATTGAGTACCCTAGTCAGTACCTGTCCCTAGACTGGGTAACATAACACATTGTTTCTTAAAGTGGTAGTCGATGTTGTTCGCACACTCACGGTCTGACAAAGAGGAAACCTAGTTTTCGCCCTTAGCCAAAGCCTTATAGTGGTGGATTACCAAACTCTCGGCAGAATACCTCAACGCGGCAGTAAGTTACGCCCAAAAGCCCATAGCAGACAGATCACAGACAGTACGGGCGACTAGACGAACCATCACCCAACGAGATCTGACCAACGGACGAGGAATTGCAGGCGAAAAAACCTCAACAGAAGGTGTCGGCCACACACAAACCAGGCAGAAGTGCACATGACGAGTGAGCGGAAACCCGGGGTGTGTTAAAGACTGCAATTCCAGTTCACAAACACGAGCGAGCACGTGGCGTAGCATTCAGCGAATTGGACAATGAAGATTGTGCTTTAATGAACGCCTTTTCACTACATTACTAATCAAATGTTTACATTTTGCTGGATGAAAGAACATAACCATACACGTTAGCTCTTAAGACGTTTAAGGGGCTTTTGACATTATCCGGTAGAGGAGCAATCTGAATGTGCCTTGCAAATTCATAAAACGCACATCAATCTAGTATGAACATATGGTGAAATGCTACCCTCCTTTACCGCACTAAGTGGTGTGCAACAGTGTTACCTAATCGTAACTGCTCGACTTTCTTGATAACCACATTTTATAAGGCGCTCTGATCGACTGTCAACACAGAGACGTGGAACTGTGTCTTCGGAAAGGATGTCATAACTTAAAGTGTACTGACTGGGAAAATATGCATCAAACGGCTGAGGTAAAAAAATGGAACAGCACAATGACGAAGTTAATGATACACAATCAGAGTAACGAGAGGGTTCACAACGTAATACACTCAATAAGCTGAGCTGAATGGAATGAGTAGACTTCTCGCCCCGTGAAGGATCACCGAAGAAGCGCACGTCCAAACGCTGGCACATCAGAGCACATCTATGCATGAACTAACGCAACTGGACAGACTGAGATGGGTTTGGAAGTGGACGCTTGTGTCGGTCAACTCATTGCAAGTTTTAAATGTGTGTTAACAGTAACATTGATAAAATATGCAAATACAGTTTCGTTGCACTGGGCCAGAAACGTAACGGATTTCGTCAAGAGCTTGAGACCAAAGAAAACTACGGAACGGTATAATCAACGGATAAGTATGCAGGCCTTAACAAATCTTGAAACGGGATGGTAAGAGATAGAAAATGATGTCGAAGGAATCTATTGACCATAATTGTGATCCACTGTGACCCAAATTAACTTCTTAGGTATTTGAAGCCTAATTCTGTCGAGAATGGGTGCACCTTGAATAGGAAAGTCCAGACAATGCTTAATGGGCAGTTGGTAACGATTGGTATTACGAAAATAAATTATTAGGAAAAGTCTCTTTTCCTCCAAAAAAAGGTTTATTTTTTGAGGTTCTTTGGAAAAACGTTTTGCAATTCTTCAATTTAATCATTTCAATCCATAACGTGCTGAAACTCAATTTTGCCACACATCCGAATGGCCCATCCACTTAGAATACATCAATCGGGAGAGATTCTTCAAGGCGGACGTTGGTCTGCTACTATCTTAAGTTTGGAAGTATATACGATCAGGACTGAAGATCACGGTCTTCTGTACTGCGTGTTCGCGATTAAATTATCGCATATCTTTGCGCTAGGTACTTCTACTTTCAGTTGACCAAGCGGGTCATAACACAAACCATGTTTTGAGGTACTAACAGAGTACGATCGAGAGAACACTCGACTAAGACAGACAAACCGTATTGCAATGGTGTTGAGTTAACAGAGTCTGAAAAAGGTACCTAGAAAAAAGTATCCGCATGGCTGAGAAACAATTCTTTCGGGTGATGATATTATATCCATGTGAGCTGATAGTTGAAAAAGTGAAGCGACAACCCTTTGGGGTACATCAGAAGTAGCTGTCAAGTGAGTGATCACAACGTTATTGAAATAGACGTAGTGTTAATGTTGTTAATGCATTAATTACGCAGCATATTAGTAAGACACAACTGGATACGGTGGAACTGTAGTGGTTTGCATAATGTTGCTTAGCTCACCTATATGAAGGCATGACTACGATCTAAAGAATCCAGACGAACGACTGTACATCGTTTGTATAGTGTCGATAGAATAAGGTAACCTGGATTAGCAACAACATCAAGTGTCGATCTTGATTGTTAATAAGTAAAATGATCGGGTAGTCATTCTGGTAAGTACTAATTTCCGGACCACCTTCGACGTCGCGGAAGTGCACACCAGTGGAAATAGTTAGCAAGAACTTCCTTTAGGAGTTAGCATACAGTCACACACAGCAGTCAAAATACTTTGTGAGCGAAGACTGCGCAAAAAGGAGCTAAGAAGTGAAAGAGTACATCTAAGCAATGCTAGAGAATAATTACTGATAGCATAGTTGGTCAAGCTTTCTGTCATGACCCGCTGGTCAAACGATAATCAGAATGTCTAGCACACGACAATACAAATCAC
>LUCH01003520.1:64287-75405 GCA_013368495.1 Paragonimus heterotremus
GCAACATATGTCTTCTTTCTGCGCTGATGAAGTTATTGAAGGGAACCCAATGTTTCAAAAGTCAAAAAACCACTAAAAAAGGGGTACACAAGTCCTGCAACCGCAGTAAACACAATCAAATGTATGACGTTAAATGGTTCACATTTTCGACTCTTACACCGCAAAGCATTCGGCGCCATGTGATACAGAAGGCCACACGTGAGCTGGGAACTGGCAATTAAACATCAACGTGAGTCACCGATGTACTGTTCTTCGCGGTACTGAAGGATATTCGCAAGTGACTTAAACTCGGAAAATGGGAAGTATTCGAAATGACCGGGGGTTCCGAACAGCAGAAGAATAGCAACAGTCCACTGTGAATGAAGCGAGCATGACAGAGTTTCAGGTAGTTTCGTCGGACTTTTGAAACAAAACAGAAGAAGAAATGGTTTGACAACGACAAAAAATTGATAGCAAAAAATGTCTTTTTGGTGGAGAGACGGAAGCTATGATCTTGCAGCTTGTTAGTCCGAACGACACGAAATAACGGCGAGAACAGGCCGAAGTGATTCAAAGAGAAGTCAAAGAATCTGTCGTCATAAATACAGCAACAAACTAGAAGTCATTATGTGAACGAACTACACAGACACTTGTGACACCTGGAGTAAGTTGTGACAAAAAAAGAAACAGAATGACCGAGACCAGGCCGGAAGCTTACCTTCTTGTCATCAGTTGTTTTCTTCAAAAAGTACACTGAAGGATCATCCTTCATACGCTCCAAATCCACATCAGTGCTACTAGAACTGTCACTATCACTGTCCCAAAATCCTTCACTATCACTGTCATCTTCATCCGCCTCTTCGTTGAATTCATCGGAACCGGAATCCGAACCAGCGGCTTTTTTCGTCTGTTTCTTTTCCGGCACTGCTGTAGTAGCTGCCGATGCCTAGAGAAAAAAATATGGGAAAATAGATAAGTCCGGTCTTTCTGAAATTGACCAGCTTATAATATACAGACAGATTTGCAGAATTATCTGGTATAAAAAAGCTTGGCTAACCTTGACCGAAGTGGGTTCAGCATCACTGTCCCCGCTTGCTTCGTCGTCTGAAGGACAACAAATGAATTCAAAAATGTCAAACAAACCAGAAGGATTGACAGGCTCGTCTTCTTGATAGTTTTCGGGATGCTATATTCATATACACGGTAATTGTGAGTTAATTTTTGTACAGTGAACGTACCTCACGGAAATCTTTCAAGTGATCCTCGAAATCACGATTGTACTTCTTGACACGCTGTCGAAGGGCGGTAAGAGCCTTTGCAGCACCTCGGTTTAAATCTTTTTTCTTTTCCCACGAATCATTTACAAAATCCTCAAGTTCAGCAATGCAACGAATATAAAAGGCTGGAATAGAGTCGATTTCGTTCAACTTCAACGACTTTTCGTGTACTCGAACCAAACTTTCGAAATCTTGACGGGTACAAGCGTTTGAAATTAGAAGTTAAATTACCAGTAAGTACGTTAGACATATCTTTGATTTTTTTGTGATTATTCAGGTTTTTTATTATACTTTGCATCTCCTCAAAGCTGCGCAATGGGGTTAAACAACATAGTTCAAAATGAGATACCGTTTGTCCTTAGCACTCTTAACGACGCGTTTCGCTTCTTCTTCATCACTTGGATAGTGGGCAAAGCGATTGTCTGTACGTTGAACTGGTACCTCATCATCGTCACTCTCGGACGAGCTAATAGCATCTGCAAACATGCTTGAAGTCATATTGTGGCAAACCCGCTGAAAGGATATAACGGTTGAGACACACGAGAAATCAATGTCGAAATAAGCTTCGAAAGCGGTACACTGTATGTGGAACCACAGCATGCCAAAACAGCAGCCAAAACAATATATCGACCATTTGTTCATTTCGTGATAAGATGAAACTGACAAGCGGCCGACAGAACACTAGGTAGTATACTGAAACGCACTAGGCAGCTGATAACACAACCAAATCATTCTAGACTTTGAAAACAACAGTTAGAAGACGAACACTTGTAGATGCTAACATTTCGTATTGGCTCGTCAGGACTAAACCAATAACAAGGGAAACTTCAAATTTAACGTCTACAATACTTGGGGAGTATGAACAAAAAAACCAACAATAACAAAAACGTTCTAAGTCGTAGTGAGTGTCATTCAGATCACACTATTGGACGTTTTTGTTAATGTTGGTTTCTTTGTTCAAACTACTGAAGGGATATAACTGTTCTGCATTTTAGACTTCGTCAAAAACAACAGAAACCATAGTGCGAGGGGGAAATTACAAACTACAGAGGAGATACAAAGGTGATCTTTCACCATCTGATTCACCAGAACTGGACGTCTATTCAAAAAACACGGTGTCCACTGTCATCTGACAGTCATATACGAATCGGCTGGTGCTAGAAAACAAAAGTAGACGAGGAGATTGAATGCGAATACGTGCCGTTGTTACTGAGCAGCTGTCATACCATCATTGAACATCACAAATACGCTGGGTTGAGCACTTCCAACAACAGTTTAACTGGCTACCTGCATTAATGACTATGCCTTCTGGTCCTGCTTGAGCTCAATGGTGTTTCAACGTTTCTCCGCCTCCGCCTCATTAGAGATCAAGTTTTTGAAATGTCACAAACCACCCCGCTCAGGTGAACTCACTCCTGTTCTTTTTGTAGATGGGGGTCTAGCCTTAGTTGAAGAGCTGATGGCTGCATTCCACAAACTCTGGGTCAGTGAAACTGCTCCAAATCACTGCAGTTCGGTTAACATCGTGATCATCATCATCTTCATCGTAGACTGATGAATTGTTTTCTATGATTATGATAACGATAATGACGGTGTTAGCCGAACTCCAGTCATCTGGAACAACTCCACTGATCCAGAGCCGTCCTCATTTTCAAAAAGGGTTCAAGCACCTTATGTGCAAATAACGAGGAGATTGGCCTGATTCCTGCTGCGTCTAAATCGACCGCGGCCAATGTGCTTTGCAAACTAAGCGAAAAACGCCAAGAATATATCCGTGAGCGGAAAAAACGGGTTTCTGTTACGACCCAACCTGATAGAGGAAGACCAGAACAAACGCAAAGACAACGAGCAGTATCACTATCACGAACGAACGCAACGACATCACAAAACTGCACGGAAATCAGAGCGCAAACATCGGAATTCAACTCTCGCAACTTAGCACCTCCCAACAAGTAGGGAAAAAGGCGGCCTTCAAACGAGCTTTATTTGTTGTTCAGTCCGAAGGCAAAATAGTGATTGACAACAACTGTATTTATAGGTTTTGGGTGGCTATGTGCCTAGGCCACCGAATGGACCAAGTAGAAACGAGTGCAGCTTCTCGGGTGTTCCAGAATTCCGGCGGGCATTCAAGTTCCCAGAAAATGAAAAGTCCATTTTCCCTGGCAAATAATGCGAACTTTTGGGAAAAAGTGCCAACAGTTTCGCTGCCACCGTGGCTGCACTAATCATACCTTCACATTCTGCCACATGTTTGAACAGACAAAGAAGGTTAACAAGTGACGTCATTTTGGAATTCAAAGGGATCTTTGATTCAGTTGACACGGCTGTATTCTAGGAATGAGCATTGAGAAAAAGTGCACCCAATAAGTACGTAAATATCTTGAAGGCAATTTATTGTCACATGTCGGACCGAGTTATGGCTTACAGCTGTGCATCGCCGACCTTTAGCATCTTAAATTGGGAGACGACAAAGTTGTTCAACCTCCTCCTTTCTATTCAAATTCGCAGCAGGCGGGACCATAGAGTGCGCCATGACTGACAGTGGAAATAATTGCGTGGAACTGCTCCCAAACATTCGACTTTGAGACATAGAGTAAGCAGACAATATCGCCCTAATCTGCGGGGCTCATACGGAGTCTAGAACAGCTTGAGCGAACTAGAGGCTTCAGTTCATCAGTTTGGTGTGGCCTTTGCACCTACCAGTTACAAAGTACCATTGCAAGATTGGCAGGACTCTGCGCCTTCTCTCATCCTTGGTGGTAGGCAGTTGGAAGTAGTCGAGAAGTTAATGTGCCTTGGAAACAGTATCAACGCTGACGAAATGTCTGATGAGAACACAACTCGCATAGCACAGGCTCGAATGGTTTTTACCAAATTACGCCATCTGTGGCATCGGCATTGAAAGACCAAATGTACAACGATGCTGTAAGGGCGATCCTAGTGTACGGCTCAGAAATCTGGTTCATCCGTGAGGAAGATGTTCATAAAGTATCCCATTTAGAACATCGGTGTCTTCGAAACATAAGCAGCGCGCGGTGGAAATGCCGTGCCAGCAGTGACGAAGTTCGTTGATCTGTCTTAGGAGGGGAAGACACTGTCGACCCCTAAGCACGCTGATCTCGTCCCACAAGCTTCGTTGGCTTAGCCACATATTACGAACGACAACTCACCGCTTGCACATCATGCCGTGTTTGCGAGTGGTGCGTTAGGCTGGAAACAGCGTATGACTTGGGTTCTAGGTGTGAAAACACTCATTCTGAAGCTTGCTTCGAGAAAGCACTCCCGGCCTCCTGGCTGGAGGACGCTATCTGAAATGTGTTGTGAATCTCTGTGTGCAACCTTAAAAATCCTTTCTTTATTCCTCTATATTATTGTCCTTCATCATTGTATGCACTACTTTTTTTCTTCTCAGACTGCGGTATGTTTGTTAATCCATGGTGGCCATCGCGTGTTGAATACATATACGTATAACCACGCGCAAACGAAATAAATAAGGAGATAAAACGACTAAAACCATAGTAGACGAATGACGTGAGTCTGCAACAGCTCGAAATGAAACCGGGTCTTTTTCTTAGTCATCCGTAAAGTTGAGATATCTCCATGCGCTCCTTTTCCTTTAGTTCACTGCAAAACAGTTTTGCACCAAGGTCATCTGTTTATGAACTAAAGACGCTTCCTTATCCATCAGCATGACAGCGTTTAGTTTCAACAACTCAGAATAAGTCTATAGAAAAATAGTACCGCCACAGTTTTCACCGTTTCGTCGTGGTGTCGTTCGAAAGTCCATTCACCGCCATTTTTTTCATAGCCTCTAGCCAAATTTTATGGGGCTGGCGTTCACTTAGCACAGCAGTGAAGTCGTAGAATTGCATAGCCATCTTTAGATGACGGAACACATACGTCCAGAACTCCAATCTGATTCTCACCTTCTGTTACTAAAATACCAAACAGCGAGTCTTCCCGTCCTGGTCTGACCATGGTTGCATTCTGGAAGTGCCACCCCTTCTTCTGTGGAAAACCGACGTTTCTAGCCTACCCCTACCGAACAACAGGATGGAACTTTGTCTGCTGAAGATTTCGCTTACGCTATCCGGTAACGCAGTCGTTTATCCGTAATAGCACCACGGCTTCTGTATAAGCAAAGTACGGATGTGTGAGTTGGTATGCCCGGCAGTACACATCCCACTAACTGTACGTTAGGGATTAAAAAACTCTTGCCAGCAACCTGAACGCACGGATTCGCAACTAACGGAATCGCATATCCTCCAGATATGTCATACGCACTGCCCAGTCTACAACAAGGTACGTGCCTTTTATTTTAAAATTCAAGAGGAAATATTGGAAAGCGGAAGCAAATTAAGTAAGTCAGCATATAAATGGCCTGAAGTGGAGTGGGCGGAATAACCAAGAGTCGTTGGCCTGTACTCGAGATAACGCCTTGATCATAACGGAGCAACATGCACCGCGATCAAAACGGACAAGAATTACTAGGCCATGCTACAGAAGAGTGGTAGGAAAAGCAGCCAATGCTAGATCAAAAACCTGGACCGGGTATCCCGTAAACCCAAACAATAGAAATCAGTGTGCAAAAAAAGAGAAGTACAATTGTCAAAAAGGGTAGGTTGGCACTTGAACAGTATGAAGTGATCTTAGCCAAGACTGCTGTGCAGAACCCCAGGCGTTTCTAAGGTTATGTGCGATTGCAGAACAAAATCTGCGAACAGGTAAGAATAGTATTTACAGTGATAGTATCGATAATGCAGAAGAATGGACAGAATACGAAGGCGTTTAGAGATACTTTTTTGCTCCATGTACAAAAGGGATTATCGGCTTTAGCACCTGAAATGTACTACAGAACTCTCCCAAGGGGTATGTTGTCACGGAGGAGGATGTTAGAAAGAAGCATGTGGGGCTTCGAACCGACAACACTGCATGGTCAGGTGAACTGCGCCCGGTGGTGTTAAAAATGATAGTTGATGTGTTGATAGTGCCATTTCCAACGTTGTTCACCAAAATGCCAGATGATGGAATAGTTCCCCATGATTAGAAGAATGCGGTGTCCATTCAGTTGTTTAAAAAAGGGACAGGGTGCAGGTATCCAGTTATCATCCAATGAGCTTGACGAGCGTACTGTTCTGAAAAGAATAGTTAGGAAGCGAGTATGTGGCCATCTGATGAATCACAAGTTGGTTAACCCGAGACAACCAGGGTTCTTGAAGAACAGGTCGTGCCGGGCAAACCCAATTACTTGCCTTAACAAGATCACTGACGATCTGGATAAAAGTGAGGAAGTGGACGTTGGATAGTTCTACTTCGAGAAGGCGTTTAACTCTGCGAATCACCGTCTTCTGACACCAAAGCCCTCAGTCTATGGTATTGCTCACGGGGTTGTAAATGTACTGAAAACTTTTCAACAAGCAGGACTATGCGAGTACGGATCCAGCATACGGTGTCCAGTGTTAGGCTCCCACTGAGTACACTACTGGACTTACTGTTTTTCCTTATTTATGTTAAAGATTCGTCGGTGGGACTGGATTCATACTGCGTTTTGTCTGCAGATGATATCAAGCTGGTCGGATCATTTGCAAAGGGATGCCAGCTCTAGCGAGATCTTAACTGAATAACAGCGTGGTCAACAAACTCGGATCTCCCTCTGAACATTAATAAATATCAACCACTATCCAGTAAGGGGGCAGCAGCCGGAAGGGAGTTGTGGTTGAACGAGAGGAGACTGCAAGATGTCGAACAAGTAATACTTAGGTGTTCTGATCGACAGCTGCTCCTCACCTTCAGCCTAATGTGTTTCAGCAGCCAGGAGGACTAGAAAGACATTGTTTGTGTTTAAAGTAGTGGTTTCCTGTAGAAAAGGTGGTGTGGGTATCCCTGTAGGACACATTCATACGTCCGCACCTGGAGTACTGTGTGTAAGCATGGGCATTATACTTTACAAAAAAGACGTATAAATATTCCTAAGGGTTCAATGAATGACAACGCGTTGGGTGGATGGGATGAAGGGCATGTGCTGTGGAAATAGACTAAGCAAGTTAGGTCTATTCACATTGCACCGTCGATGTCAAAAAGAAAATCTGACTGGAGTATACAGAATGGTAATGCTGGGTGGACAGCCACCAAATGAACAACTGCATTCAGTTGCCGCACCTTTACATTGTTTTCCATTTATATTGTAGTTCAACATTGGTGCCTCATTACTGTGGACTAATTGTATCGCATAATTCTGAGCGTTTATCTTCCTACGCGCGTTTTTATATCGATAAATATTGGGTCAAGATTTGTTTGTCTTCTCAGTTCGAATCGCGTGATTGGATATACGATTAGCTGATTTGTTCAACAACTCAGGAACATAACACCCTGTGACACCGAATCACCAGATAGCTCGCCATCGATTTGTATCATGCACGTGCGACAGGATGGGTATTGATTTTGTCAAAAACAAACCACATCGCCTAAGTTCATATGGTTCAGTTAATCCAACAACATAAGGTGGTTCTTTTGTCGGGAACCTTCGTGAAGTCTGGAAACACACTATCTACTAGTGTCGCGTACTGAACTACCAAAACGAGAGGAAACTAGAATAGGAATCTGAGCGATAATAAGCAATCTCAATTTGTATTACTAATGAGTAGTTTGGTAGATTTATGATTTCAGATCAGACCCAATTGTGAAAAGTCAGGGCTTCGGCTGGATTCGAATCAGCGACAGAAACACCATGCCTCAATGCGGCAAGCGTTCTATCGGGTGAGCTATGAAGCCAGGCCAGCAGCTCGGAAGTTTCACATTTGGACTCGGCTACCCACCCGTCCCACTGTTTCATATGGAATCCACTAAATGACCCAGGGGATCGAAGCTCCGGCAGGATTTCTAAGCTGGTAGAGCGCTTGCTGCGTTGAGGCATGGCGTTTCTGCCGCTGGTTCGAATCCAGCCGAAGTCTTGACTTTTCACAACTGGGTCTCATCTACAATCTCAATTTATTGGAAAAATAGCACTCGTTTTATAAGTGAACAACATTAATCGAAATATCAGATGATCGACATTTCTGATGGATTGGCGCCGATCGATCGCAATTCGGCTTACAATTTGTGTGTGATTTTAGATTAGTTGAACCCTTATCATTCAGAGAACTGCTCCAGTCCAATCTCATTACAATTAGGTGGCGTCCTTTGGCAGCTTTTGTTTACATGTCAGATTCAGCCAGTAGGATACTGGTGCAAAAGCGGCCACCTATGAAGTCGAACATTCTAGTACCAAAAGTGACCTGGTATTCACCTGGACCTTCAAGAAATCGTTAAATACATTCTCTATTACTTCCGACACGCCTAAAAGTGGAGTGATCGGGTCCATGGTGTTGGCGTTCGCTTTATCCTCGCCCCTGTAAATGGGAAAGCTGTAGTCGTATCTCCAAAAGGCCGGGCTCCCACCATTTATATATGGAAAATGGAACAAATGAACAAGCGGTTGAGGCAGCCCATTCACGCATAACTTCTGTATTAGTGGGAATATTGCATTAAGTCTGGGCGACTTAAACACGAAACAGGAGTAAACTGGAGCTTACAATGCCTTAATGAACTCAAGAAGAATCCGACGGACGATAAAATCGAAAATCGCGTTGTGTGGTTGAATCTCAGAAGTGTTGTTAAAGACAAGTTAGTGGTGAGCACACATTACTTTTGCTGCCACAAACTTAAAACTGGAGAGTCCTGAAGGTCTCACATGGGAAGAGCCAAAAACCTCGAAAAGCACACGGAAGCTGTGTACCAGAAGAACCTTGTAAGACAGTCAACATTAGACTTCGCTCGTAATAAATGGTATGCTCCACGGTTGATATGCACGGCTGCACGACAACGTTCGAGAAGAAATGCGTCCTGCAAAGCACACGTGTCTTTCATTAGGCATTCGGTTGAGGAGTTCAGCCAAGAGATGTAGGCGCCAGACAGCAGGTAAAATGGAACGTAGATAGTCATCGATATTTAGATGTGGCAAGATATGATCTGAATGTACGTCCACCGCGCTAAGCCCATCAGCTGGCATTTGGCTTCCTTGAAACAGAGGTTTTCTCATCCTTCGGAATCTGGATAATCGCAAGTTGCTCCGAGTCAGTAGTGGTTGACCAGTGATGATGACATCACATGTTAGGCTGGAAGCGACTTTTTAAATCATCAGCATAGAGGAGAGCGTTGCTAGAAATAAGGTCGCGAAGGTCACTGATGTATATCGGAAACATCAACGGACCAATTACGGATCCTTGAGGGGCTCCAACGGAGGTCGAGGAGGGAGAAGAAAGGTCCGATCCGGCTTCCACTCTGGCAATCCTGTCACCAAGAAAGGATGTAATCCAGCGCAGAACATCTCTTTGAATGCCACAAGCTCTTAGTATATGTACAACAGGATTGTGTGAGACACGGTCATACGCTTTGGTAAAGTAGAAGAAGGTAGCATCCGAAATGTGACCATTGTCTTTGGCGTCAGTCAGGCAACCCATGAAGATTAGCATGTTGGTTACGCCTGACCGGTCGGGAAGAAAGCCACGCTGGGTAGGGGAGGTTATTTGAGAAGAAATATTTAAGAATGGCGCGTTTTAAAAGGTGCTCCATTACCTTGCATGGGGTGCTGGTGAGACTGGTCGGTAGACAATTGGCAGGAGATTGACGATCGCCTGCTTTAAATGAAGGTGTGACATGGCCTCTTCCCGACCCTTCGGAAGAACGCAGGTCCGAATAGTCTGTTTAAACGGATTATGGAGGAGCACTGCCAAACCAACGGCCACTTCCTTGAGGATCCAAGGATGGATCACGTCTGGTCCCAATGCACTATATGGGTTGATCTTAAGCAAGAGATGCTGAACATCGAGCACAAAGAAGTAAGCTGTTAAGAATGAGTGTTAGAAATTTCTCCCCGGGAGAATCGGATGTCAGTTTGACGGAACCACATTTTAAAACGCTGGATAGCATTCTGTGAACACCTCAGCGACAACCTGAAGGTTAGAGGGGGCCTCCCCGTCGGAAAGCTGCAGAGAAAGCGCTGAGGGATTAGTTTTTTCTGCGACGCACTCGCTGAGATCGAACGGTCAGTTGAGAAAGCGAAATAAAGCCAGAAAGTATGCAACTCAAGATGATATACCACTACAGTTCTAAATAAACTCTATATGACTAAGATAAAAGGTACACTAGCCAAACTGAAGGAGACCAAAACAGCGAGAATCCGTTACTTTTGATACAAAAATTCGTGAAAATTTAATACGAAAATTTTGCCAATTTTGGGTAAACTGGTACAAATAATGTTGTTAAAAAATATATATATGACACCTTTTAGTTTGATTCATATAATAGTGTTCGCACTTATCTCAATGACACGTGCCCTGAAGGTACATTCATGCAGAGACGCACAGAAGTTCGCGTGCTCAGCAGCCCATAAGTGTGGGTGAATACGTAGAAAAATTCAGAAAAGCGTCCACAAACATAACATACGTATGTACCTATGAATATGGCATCATATATGGTCTCATGAGATATATAAACATATATCTGAGTCCACACGACCTGATATACATGTATATACAAATATACGAATATAATTATCATTATACAAACTGACGCGATTATTTCTTCTCTGTCTGTGTAACTATATGCACTTCTACATCGAAAAAATTACATTCATGTACTGATGATCGGAAACCGCATTCTGGAATTAATTAATTAATTACGTTAACCAATCAATCAGAAAATTCGACCGTTCCAATTATTATTTAACACGTATGAAAGGAAACCGCTTTCGCAAACGACCACGTGCCGTACGATACAACCATAATGTAGTGCGCAAAGCAGATACAGATTCACAGTCGACTGT